>ML853182.1:4076-29801 GCA_009831015.1 Picea engelmannii | reverse complement strand
CATGAACCTAATACGTCCGACATTATAGATTTCAATTTACAGGTAGAAGACCATGACTTCATGCTATCTCAATGTTCCACAACACAGATGGAGCTGATATGGGCCGTGAAGAATGATATAAATATGTTGCAAGGTCTTTTTCCAAGAAAATATGGCATGTAATGTGTCGTAATTATCACACAGAAATAATCAAACTCCTCTCCGAAGCATTTCCTGGTAGCGCTGCAACGATCGTAGTCGCTCCATTTCCCATTTTTGATGTAACTTGGCGATGAATTCTTCTGCTAATTTATCAACTTCCCCATCCCCAAATTGATCGGTGTTTCTTCTCACATTATCTGCGCTGCTAGTTTGTCCTGCGAGATTACCAACGTTGACAGCCGCCTTTTTATTTACATCTCTAGTTCCTTCTGTTCTCTGTACTGCTGATTGACCAACTGTAATTAGTTCTGCTTTCCCTGAAGAAGACGACATCGAGGCCGACATTGAAGAACGGAATTGCCTTTCAGATCTTTTAACTCGAAGAGATTGATATCGTCAAACGATGGTGGTGCTCACGAAAGTTTAGCAGATGAATGAATGAATGTTCAGATGAGGTAACGCTCTGCCTGTCACAGATTATATGTGTGTCCAGGAATGAACTTTCAATGGCAACGAACGATATAAATAGATAGAGATTGTCGGTGAAATTATGTGTTTACTGGGTCAAATGACAGCTTCTACGTAATGCACTGGCTTACAAATGCCCATTCTTTCATATTATATATTTGATATGAATAGTTTTTCAAAGTGTTGACTGGGCATCATCCAATACATTCCGTGCAGACTAAGTTTGTAATCTTGATTCTTGCAGAAGAAGTTTGTAATCTTGATTCTTGTATTCTTGTAAAGAGGTGATGCCTACAACACTCGAGTTGTAGTTTCCATACGCGCGCGGAACCCGCCTACTCCTTGATAATTGAAACGCTGAGGGGATCCTGAAATTTCTTATCCACTTGGGCACACGCACCGAAACCCGCCTACTCCTTGATAATTGAAACGTTGAGGGGATACTGAAACTTCTTATCCACTTGGGCACACGCACCGGAATCCACCTACTCCTTGATAATTGAAACGTTGAGGGGATCATGAAATTTCTTATCCGCTTGGGCACACGCACACACCCACCCACGCACAAAACATGTAAATTTAAATGCAGTAAAAAGTGGCACAACTGTAAATTCAACACTGTAAAATGAGAAAATATTGGGTAATTATAAGGAAACGTGGTAGAAATGTAAATTTAATACAGTAAAATGAGAATAAGTTAATAGTGAAGTAAACTTGTAATTTCAAGTAAGTTTGTTAATCATTTGAACTTGGAAATTAGATGGTTAAACAGTAATTTTTCAATCATATTAAGTAAATGTTAAAAAGTAAACAGGTTAACTGAAGCCTTTAAAAATGCTATAAAGTTATGAACATGAGATCTCATTTATTGATTTGGAAGGACGACTAAGAATATACTAGCATCTTCAATTAATAACCATAGGATTGGAATTTATGATTAAAAGATCATTAAATATGCCCATTATCAATAAATGTACATCTTTTGACTTAATTATTTCAACAACAACGAGATAAAGACATCAACCCACGTTAACTAGTGAAGGTTGAACAATGTTGGGAAAAATCAGTAGAATTGTTTTTTTTGGTATTCTCAGACTATTTTGGGACAAGGAACCCCTTGTTTGTGGGACAAGGGACCCCCTCAACGCAGCGATTTGATGATAAAATCTATGGAGGTATATATATTAGTCTAATATAATTATGAACCCAAACATCGTCCTTTGTGTTAACTATATTAAAAATTGTATATTATGTTAGGAGGCATTAGGTGTTAACTAAAGTTAAGACCCAAGCATCGTCTGAGAAAGATGTTTGTTGTGATATGGATGGTATTTCAAAGTGAGTTGGCATCATCCTCATGAACAAGAGAATACATTCTACAAATAGAATGTTTGAAGGTCATTCCGTGTAATGTTGAGTGACCACGACGTTTTCCCAATTTCGATCATTACGTTTACTCTTGCTTTCAATATTTCACAACTCTGTGGCGGACACCTCATGAACAAGAGAATACATTCTACAAATAGAATGTTTGAAGGTCATTCCGTGTAATGTTGAGTGACCACGACGTTTTCCCAATTTCGATCATTACGTTTACTCTTGCTTTCAATATTTCACAACTCTGTGGCGGAGGGAGCCGGGGAATAAATAGGTAGAGCAGGAATCGTGGAATGACACAAATTGGAACCTTCAACTTCGACTTAAAAAAAAGGAAAGCGGCATGCATAAGAAAAGGAGAGTTCCAATTTTCAAATAGTCTTATGACTACATCAAAATTAGTATTTTGCTGAACAACTAAATCTCTTCGTGAGGTTTGTAATGGGGAGGCTTATCAAATAAAATTATTAAAAAAAAAGTTTAGATATAATTATTATAATTTAAAAATTAAAAATAATAATGTAATTTGTTTTATAATATTAGTAAATATATTTTTATTTTTCTTAAAACAAAAATAAATTGTGTTTCACAAATTCAAACTTAGAAGTTGCTTATGATCTTAAAAATAGATTATTAATATTTATGATATCTTTAATTAAGATAGATGTATAAATAATAGTTGCTTTTTAAAATAAATATTAATATTTTTTCTGGTTTAAAAACAAAAGATTAAAGAAATAGATTTGTATAATAAGTTATTAAACATTCAATATTTGATGTAAACTTTAATAATAGAAAAATTAATTTTAAATAAAAAAAATGAAATACTATTCATGTAAAATCAACTTAATAATCATGAACACATAAATTATCTCTTTATGACTTGGTAAAAAAAATACAAGAAAGTTATAACAATAGAATCATGACAAGAAAATAAGATTTTATCAATATAAGATCCATTTTATTTGGATGGTTTACCAACACTATATTAAATTATAACATATTTTATCAAAATAAGATATATAAATATAACCAAATTATTATATTGATTAATGATTATTGTGCATATACGAAATGAAATAAATAAAAAAATGAAAATTGTAAAAATAATTTATATGATAAATCATTTTTTTATTTTATAATTTAATATAAAATAAATAAATTTATAATCATAAAATCATAAAATATAATACAATCCATTATCTCATATATATAAAATAATCGAGAGTCTTTGTATTAATGATAAGGAGAAAATATACAAAAAAAACTTTTATTGTTGGCTTGCCCACTTTGGAAACCAGACCAACATCAAAACATAACATTGTCATTCAACATCTGTTTGATATATCTAAGGCCTCTAACTCATAAATTAAAGCAGGAATATCTCCTAGTTCCTCTATGAGAACTTCTATCCTTATTTAATCTATTAAGAAGAGGTGGTAAACCCAAGCCTCACTAGAAATTTAACAAAAAACACAGAAGGAACAACATAGAACTTAGCTAATGTTTCGGCCTGCTGCCGCTGGGACTTGGGGATGAGTATAGTCCAAATTGGACAAATCCATGTCAGCCAGCTTGTTAGCAATCAGATTTAGCTTGTGGTCGACCAACTTGATATGGAGTTGCACGTCATCAAGTTGTAGGAGGACCTCTTGGTGAGCTTCAGGGTGGTTCAACAGAACTCTACCCATTAGAGTTTTCAAGTGCCAATAAATGTCCACAATTTTCAGGTACTGCAAGGTCTGGCCATAGATAGAACTAGTGTCAGGAAACCATGAGCTGATAGTCTCCTTCACCTCATCGTCCGAGATGAGCTTCTGTAGAACCCGAACATATTCCTTGGCCATATCCATTTTCGACTGAATTTATGGAGGGGTGGCTGAGCGATAGGTATCCGCAGAATTCTCAATTGCATCCACCAGTCGAAAGGCCGATCGGGTTATGGGTCGGGGAGAGGTTCCCCCCCGCCCACCACGAGAAGAGCTGCCCTGAGCCATGTAAAAGGAGGTGGAGAACTAGAGCCCATGATGCAGAAGAGAGAAAGGCGAGAAAGTTCCCACTGCAGAGTGCAACATGGAAGCTGTGGAGGAACAAGAGAGACAAACATCAATAGAAAAATAGTAATGCAACAAGAAGGGGATGCATATAACATAGCTATCTAGTGCCAAGGCCCATAAATGGAGAATGCTCTCATGATTTGCGTAGATATGGGTCGTATCGACCATCAAACTCCTTTGCTTCACCACCTTCCCAAACCGCATGCAAAGGACAACAAACTCAAGCTAGTAAGGAGTAAGCAGAGTCATGATGTTAATGCGAGGACAATGATACTCGAGTGCGAGGTGTCCACAGATCTGGAGGCCGGGTGGGTGGGGAGTCGGGGGCCCACCGACACTTGGATTGCATCCATGACACCCAATACCAAGGGTTGATCTCTAATATATTTCAAAATGCACTTAAATTAAATTAAAGTTCTTTTTGAAAAATGAAAAATGTAACTCTTTCAAAAAGATAAAAAAGTAAAATTTTAAAAGCAATAAAATACATTATTTTTATCATATCTCAACCTCAACTTAAATTAAAATTAAACTGAAATTATTTTTTTAAATGAAAATGTAAGTGTTGCAAGAAAAATATAATATCCCTAATAAAGTCTAATGTTACCAACATGTCTCAAAATGCACTTAAACTAAACTGTTTTTTTTTTTTTTAAATCAAGATTTGTGCTATTAAGAAAATATGTCTATCAATATATTGTTTACATAAAATACATATGTAACCTCAAACTGTTGAAATCATGAGTCTAAATGCCTGACTGGTTAGTGAAATGTCAACCTTTTACATTAAAAGAAAGCATATAATTTGTAAAGCAGTTCAAAACTGATTCAACTTTGTAGCGGAGGATGGAAGTCTGGATAAACATTTCTAATATTTAAGATTTAGAATTGCTAAATGATCATTCAACTATAATGATATGTGTAATATTTCTACTAAGTTTAAATGATGGGAAGACATAATTCCCTAAACATGAATTTTATTGTGGATTTATATAGTCCCAGTGAACCCAATGATTAAGAACATATCTTTCCTCCTAAAAAATCACAAGTTCAAATCCAAAAATAAGTAAAGTAGATAAATCTTAGTAAACTTTACTATAACATTAAAATAAAATAAATTAGATTTAAAATTAAATAAATAATAAATTAACTAAAATTTACTCTTAATTTTTTAAACACAAAAACATATTAATAAATTTATTTTTATTTTTTAAAAATATTTAATATGTATTTACACTTATTATAGCTTATCTTAAATTAATCTTATAGTTTTTTATAAGATTTCTTAATATGCTTTTTTTTTAAATTTAAACTTTTAATAGATTTATCTAAATTTAATTGTTCTTTCAATTTTAAAATTTTCCCATATCTTTTTGCTATCACTATCTTATCTCAAATTGGCATAAAGCCTAGCGTTTATATATTGGATACAACAACTCTATATACAAGTAAGTAATGCGCGAGCAGGTGAGCAAAAGTCCGATATAAGAGTTGTAAAAATGTTTACATTATTTTTTAATGCAAAGGTTGAGTTTGTGCTGCAAATTGTGAGTGTTGTAGTATCATTTGTATAATTTCTTAAAAGAGCCAAAACCCATGAGTCCACTCAAAGGTACCAGGTTACCCATTTTCTTTTCTTGTTCTTATTTTCATTCATTACCAGAACTAGATCTTATTTTGTTATCACATAAATAACTAAGTTATTTCTTTGTTAATTTGAACGACACGTTCTTCTTTTCGTATAGTTTTTAGAGAAGAGGACAACATATAGACAATAGATCTTTCTTGTCTATGTATCATTCCTAATAAGGTAGCCACAAGCTATACTTTGATTAGAATTGTCAATTTTCTTTTTGAAGAAATTTAATGGGTTATGTTATTTGATTTATTTTTATGAATGTAATGTTAAAATATAATTTTTTTTTTCCAAAAAAAATCATCATAGAGAAATTTAAACTATTCAAATACAAATTGACCTTTACTGATAACTTCAACATACATTCAAAATAGTTTCTCAAAAAAAACCAGAAGTTGGTACTATCCATCAAAATGGCATCCTAGACATCCTATCCATAATCCGCAAAACAGATAGCTAATGACTTTAGAATCTAGTTTCAACATAGTCTTCTAAAACATAGAAATGACCATCAGAAACGACTAGAACCTAGAAAATATCTTAGAATATAATTTGCTCCTTGTGATCATTTTTATTAAATATATACAAAATATAGGATTTGTTGTTTGATAGAAGTTAATCTATAATGTAGAATTCATTGAACCTAATCAATTCAAGTACCCATGTTTTACACAAACAATGCACCGTGCCTCACAAGTACATAGAAAACCCTGGTTGATAAGATTAATTGTACAATGTTCTTAGTTGAATTGAAAACATATAGAATAACTCATGAATATCTTCATATATCTCATCCATGGATGCATTTTGATCCATGGCAACAAAAGTGTTATAGATCAACTTATTTATCCCTTCATTCTCAACAAGATAGTGTTTTTTTCTCCATGGGATTAGTTTTAATTCTATCTCCCTCACCATCTCTACTACAAATTGTAGCAATATCATTTCCAAGGATAAGTGTTTTTTCTTTATAATTACAAATAAATAAATACAATCAAATATAAAAATATTAAAACATTTAAAAAAAAAGACAAAAAAACATGTTTTTTCTATCTTACCAAGGAGTAATATTTGGTTCCCCCTTCCACGTGCCCATGCTCTAAGGAAAGTTTTCTAATTGTTCACCTATTTATTATTCTTCTCATTATTCCTTTTCATTTTGTGCAAGGGAAATAACATTTACCATCACCAATATCACGAAGTTTGGGATGATTCTAAGATGATTTTTCACTATTGCTTGTATGTGTAGAATTTGCATTCTCAAGATCAACATCTGTGGTGAAAGCCAATGCTTCTTTGATTACATCCTCCAATATGTAAATTTCCATTCATATTCCATTGGAATGGTTTGTCTCAACAAATTTTATAAATTTTTGAAGCCTATTATTAGGCAATACTTTAATTAAGGTTCATATTTAATATTACTATCTCAATGCATGAATATAGTGAAATAATTGAAACTGAAATGAAAGAAGCTAATAAAATAATACACCATCCACATAATGAACACAAGATGTACCCTGGGAAAACCCAATATGGGAAAAACCCAACTAGAAGGTGAGGCCCATGCTTTTCTCTTTTCTTCTTAGTTATGAAATGCAAATATAAAGAAAGGGACACTCACTATGGAGTTGCCATGGACACTATGGTTATTATGGTTGTTGTCACATCCCCACAGTGTACCTTACAATCCTACACCTATTGAGGGTTTGCGACACCGCACCGTTTCTCTCTTGGCTGCTTGGCAACACCAAAGATACTTCATCCAGAATACACCTCTTCACCTAGAGCATACCCATACTCCGTTCTAGGCTACCAACAAGTCACACTCCTACTCTAGTGTAACTCTTGTATACTTAGAAATTCATTAACTTCTTTAACACTTAGTCATTTTTAAGCATACATCCATGAGAAACCAATAGAATTGTGGAAAAACGAAAGACAAAAACATAAATAATGCGGGAGACTCAAACCATTCCTAACACCCAGTTAAGTCTTTGTTATTGCAAAACAATTACAACATGAGCACTACCAGGTTGGTTTACAGCAGGGTGGAGTCAAACGACTTGCCTCACCTCACCAAGACAATCATACACATATCATCACTAAGACTTTCTATTGCAACTCACAACCATATGCAATGCACCTCATATGTGCCTCCAACCATAAACTTTTTGTCTCTTCATTTCCACAGAATCTGCCTCTTTATTTCCGCAGACTTCACAAATTTCGGTTCTACCTCACACATGCCTCAAATAGAGTTGCATTTCAAGACTTAGCCAAAATATGCCCATGAGAAGTTCACCCAAAGTTTTCAACTGAATCCTCCTCAAGGTAGCACAAATCCTCCCAAGTGGAGCGACTTGGCTCCTTGAGGGAGCTCACCCTCTTCATCTGCCTCAGAATCGCAGAGCTCTCTTTGTCTTCTTGTCTTCAAATCTTACCAAGTTTCCCTCATTGGTTGTGCGCCCTTATTCTCTTATAATCTCTCCAAAAATCATTATCACGAACTGTCACACCCTTTGGGGGTGTTGTGCCCCTTCACGAACTCATGTCCAGATAAATTTTCATGCCCCTTCATGGACCCGGTCGCCTAAACGATCCCATGTGCTCATAAACCATCGTTCCCATTGAGACTGGCCTGCCCAACCTTGGTGCACCCCTCATGCCGAAGCGCACCATATGTCATACCGAATCCTCCTCTTGGGTCCGTGTGCCCCTTAGGTGATTTGGGATGACTCTCCTAAGTGCACCCCCCTTACCTTAACCAATTTTCCTTTTTTGATGGAGCGCCCAAGTCTTTCCCTCAACTCTTCATCAAGCCATCAATCATTTGACTTGCGTCAAAAGGCACCTTGGGTGGAGTCACCCCTTGTCATGTCGCGTGCATAAGGAACCCCAACTCTCCTCTATATGAAGAATTTTGTCTCCTCATTCGCACCGAGCGTCCTGCTTTCCCGATTTGGAATGTGGTGGAAGTGTACACGCCTGAGTTGAGCTCCCAAGGCCTTGCATCCTCCCCCACCTCAAGACGTTGTTTTCCTCAGTAACATCCACAAAATATGCAATCTCCAAGTCTCTTCCCAACTCGTGCCTCCATTGCAACTAAGTTTGCTAGAAACCCCAAGTTTCGTGTCAACTGGAAACCTCAAAATTCTGTCAAAGTAGAAACCCCAAGTTTCTAACTCACACTACAATCATTCACAACCTTTTCAACCATCCACACTTCCCTGCCCAAGGTTGTGCACCACCAATTGTCTTCTATGATGGAAATATGTCTCTTCCCCAACTCTATCCACAATGTCTAAGCTGGCACTGCCCCGCTACGATGATCACTCTCTATTTCACTGTTGTTGCTGCTTCAACCTCAACCAAAACTTCAAAAATGTCTAAGTGTTGAAGTCCCATGATATTGCTAGTGCGCCCATACTTCAACCAATCATGCTAGGTCTTTGCACACTGATATCCCTCATGCCTTGGATTGATTAGGTAGTTGTTCCAATCATTTCTCCCAACTCATGAGAATACACTTCCTCATTCCTGAACTTAGTATTTTATGTCACATCTCCGTCACTTTTTCCAACTCCAAAGACTAAGGAAAGTGTCCATCCTTTCCTCATCGTTTCTTCCATAGTATGATCTTCATCAAGGAGATCATCTGCAATGTCTAAGTGTCGCACTTTGAACCTACTAGTGCATCCGTAGTCCGAATTCTTTCCATAATTTGGTCCATCCGTGCAACAATATCATACCAAGGCAAGGTCACCCCTCACCTTGCTACACTATGAAGTCACTCCAAAACAAAGTCTTCTACGACAAATCAACTCCACTGTGCACCTCATGGAATAGCTATCCAATCTACCCTAAAAACTGCACGTCTAGATTGCCTTTGCTTCACCACTTCATCACCCGACCATGATGTCGCATCTTACTCTCTATGCCTTGTAATGGTTAGGCTTCACCCTCAACCATGTTTCCCAAAGAAAGAGAAACCCACATGCCCAAGCAATCTCTTCATGTTGCAATCTACATGTTCGCACAATCCTCCAAATGAAGGCAAGACCTCAACTCACCTCCTTTGATCAAGTCACCTCAATGAAACTCAACATCTGCGATGAGTGTGGCCAACATGCCTACACTCCTTAAACGTCCCAATGAATAATCCAAAGCGCTCCAAGTAGAATGAGTCACCTCAAAGAACTTTCGTGCCTTAAGCACGTTCAAACCAATACTTTGCCAACTTCAACTAATGACCCTCACCAAATCTATGAGTCATCACACAATCGTTCGCAAGTCACTAAGGTGTGCTATGTCTCATCCATTGTCCCATACCAAAGGCGAGTGAAATCCACCCAAGTCACTTGGTCTGCGTTCTACCCATTTAGATTGACTATCAACAATTCTTTGTTGACTCCATCTGTCTCTTGGAACACAATTTCCTTGCACCTCTGCAAGTGTATAAAACTATGGAACTGTCATCACGACTATCAAGTCATCGTATGGCCCAATGAATCTAGATAAGGCACCAAAAACTAGGGCGCCTCACCCATCCTCTCAACTCAGCAAGAACAAGTTTCATTTCTCCCTTCACCACATCAACCTATCTGACACACCTCATCAAGAGTTAGGAATCTCCCCCAAGCCACCTCCACGGCTACATCTAAATCTTCCTAATCCCACCACAGGACACATCTAAGAAGGTCCCCCCAAGCTCTTTGCACATTCACCTCATCAAGGCATCCCAAACTGCTGCAATACTTCTTTGAATCAACACCACTCAAGCCACCCTCAAGTCTATCGATTTTCACCACAGAGACAAAATGAACTTGAGCCACCAACTCATCTGACTTCTCTTCAAAGAACCACTACAAGAAACATATCCTCTAGCAGAGGTTTTTGCAGAAGCCCCCTATAAAAATATCCCAAAAATCCATTTATAGTCGAGGACACTGGCAAAGGTTTTAGCGATTTTTTTTACGGTGCTTTTATAAATACATAACTCATCGGTGCATTTTATACTATGGACACACCATTTCTCTCAAACATGGCACACCGTGGTAGGGTTATTTCAAAAAAAAAATTACTTTGGTGCACTACTTAAATACTGACGCACGAGTGCACACCATTGCTATAAAAAAATGGCGCATCGTGGTAGGTTTATTTTAAAAATAAATATACTCTGGTACGCTACTTAAATACTAACACACCGATGCGTCTAATAATCGAGTGTATCGTAACAGGGTTAAATAAAAAAAAATTATTGGCTGTAAAATTCATTTTTACCCTTTTCAGTGTTGTAGAGCTCTCAAGCACCGATGCAAATTTTGCCTCTTTGAGGCGCCTTATCGTTGGTGCTTCCCTTGCTTTCCTTCCTTCCATCCATTTCTCATTGCATGGATTTCAAATTTTGCTAAATGGTGGGTAAATTTGTTTTTTTGGACTACGTGGAAACCATGCATACATTTCCTCCTCGACGAGGAAATGTCCAGATAATGTCTTTATTTCTTTAAAACTTAAACTTTTTCGGATTAAAGTTCAAAATTCAGTTAAATTTCCATTGTTTTTAATTTTCTTTTTCTCCACGATGCGTTCGAGTCGTTCGTCTCGCACCGTGGATGGTGCACCCTGAAAATTTACAGGGTGCACTGAAACACCATGTCTATTTTTTTTTTGGTGGCGTGTTTGTAAACTCTAACGCACCGTGTGTTGGGTAAACTTTAACGCACTGGTGTGTAATTTTACCGACGCACCACCTAAAATAATATAGTTGATTTTTCGTGGTGCATAGAAATAACATTAACTCACCGAGGTGTTACATTAAATGATGCACTGCATAAATCATATATATTATTTTATGCGATGCGTTGGTAAACTGACGCATCAGTGTGTTAATGATTACCCAATGCACCGCCGTAAAAAAATAGAGCCTAAATGCCAAAGTACCATAATTATCAATTTAAAAAAAATTATTGGTGTGGTGCATCGCCTTTCCTGTAATGTACCAGTGCATGTTGGGAAAGGCTACGCACCAGAGTAACAAATTTAAAAAAAATGGTTTTACGGTGCTTTAGGATTTTAAGTTTTTATTATTTTAGGTGGTGCACTGATTAACCTTGATGCACTGGTTCATTAAGGTTATACAACACACTGTATAAAATAATATAACAAATTTTATATGGTTCATTATGTTACATGTGTGCACCGTCGACGGTGCTCACAAGTAATATACACACCGCAGGTGGTGCTTCACTGTTTTTTGGGTGCACCAGTGATGAAATTTACTTATTTTTTGAAGAAAGTTATTTTTCCGTATTTATAAATAAATTTGTCATTTACTATTTTTTATTTATTTATAAAGAGTTTGTGTGTCCTATAGAAATCATATAAAATTCAACATGATCCTTTTTCATTTTGCATTCACACATTTGGAGTGCCCTCTAAAAGGCTTTCAATTCTGTATTTAAACAACAATGACACAATTATACCTTTGTAGTAGGTATTGTATTTTCCAAAGATACTCCTCTTGAAATCCAACTATAAAAATGGAGACTTATACCACTTGTTTGTACATATGGTTTATTTAGTAAAAAATGTTTAAACCACATGTTTCTATAAAATTTTAAACTTTTTGTATTTTTAAAATTTATTATTTTTTCAAACTTTTAATGATTTTATAAAATTTTAAACTTTTTATATTTTTAAAATTTATTATTTTTTCAAACTTTTAATGATAGATTCCTTAATCTATGTGAGACAACTTATTATTTTATTAATTTTTTTTACCACTAATTAATATCTCTAAACACTTTACCATATTTGATCTAAACACTTTACCATATTTGATCAATGAAAAGTAATTAAATAAAATCTCACAAATTCCTTACGCATAACCATTTAACTTTTCTTCATTTAAAAAACCCAATAGTTTAAAAATAATTCATTTAAATAACATTTCTTACTTTACCTGTCTTTGAAATATGGACCCAATACATTTATCAAGAATACCATGACGAAATTTCCTTTAAGGAGAAATTTTTAAGAAAGATGTTTCTTAGAATACCAAGAAATTTCCTGAAAGGGGAAATTCCCAAGAAGGATGTTTGTTGAGATATGGATGGTGTTTCAAAGTGTTGACTTGGAATCATCCTCATCAAGAAAATATGTGTTTTGGAAATAGAATGTTTGAAGGTCATTATTACATGTAATAGTGCGTGACCGTGACATTTTCCCAATTTCTATCATTACGTTTACTTTTTTTCCAAGAAAAAATTTCTCCAATTTTATAAAGATTATAAAACCATTTACAAAGCTAACAGTCATGAGCCAACTGGACAATACAGCAGTCACGCTGTGTAGAAAACGCCAAAGCGTACCGGTCAGTGGAAAAAACAGGAAATCAGAGTCAACGCGCAGCAACCCGCAGTGAGAAGAAACTAAAGCACACCAGTCAAATGAGAGTCAGATCAGTAGGAATGAGGATAACAGAGGCAAGAACAACAGTCTGCCTAATATAATCCTGTACCTATGCCAGAGAAGAGATCTATCCATCATTCAAAAATGTTAAAGGATGAGATGGAACTATCTATTCCATTGTCACAATGGAAGACCGAGAGTCTTCCCACCGCCCCTCTAAGGGCCCTCTTTGAGAGAGAATCCGCCACCCTGTTGTGAATTCTGGGAATATGAAAGAAGTTGATGGCGGTGAAGTGAGAGGTCAGGACCCGCGATTTATCCAACCAACTCTCAATAGAGACCGAGTGGAGGTTGCTTTTCTGGCTTATCCAGTCAATGATGACTTTCGAGTCACCGAGAACAAGTAGATTGTTGATGGACCAGAGGGAGGCTAAGGTGAGGGTGGCCCACAAGCCCATGAGTTCCGCTCTTGTGTTTGTGCCCTCCCCGCAGCTAAGGAACCACTTAGTAATCCTCCTCGAATGAGATTTAAAGAACCCCCCAGCTCCACAGCAGAGGCCATTTGATAATGCAGCTCCGTCGAAGCATGCCAGAGTGTGGCCATCTGCCAGGGTGATATCACACACTTTTGGTGGAATGGACTTTAGCGAGGAGACCTGCCACTGAAAATTAGACAAAATACTGTGGAAAACCGCTGAAACAGAGGGATGGCGATTCTCAAAAGTCGCATTGTTCCTCTCAGCCCATAGCTGCCAGCAGGCATGAGCAACCAAAGTCAGAGGGGCGCACTTATTTGATAACCAAGAGGTAATGCATTCCGATAAGGTTGGTCCACTCCAGGAAGCCTTAATTGAGAAGTGAGAGAGCAAGCGGTTCCACACTTCCATGGATAAATGGCAGTGGACCAACAGATGGTTTACATCCTCCGAAGAATGTCTGCACAGTAGACAGATGCCCGGGCCCTCCCAACCCCTTCGACTAAGGGCATCCCAAGTAAGAACAAGTCCGCTGCCAGCTAACCAGATGAATAGCTTTAGCTTGATTGGGATCACCCAATCCCAAATCCGCCGCCTCCAAGATCGGTCATCAATCAATTGCTTCTGATAGAGGAGCGCTGCATAGAAGTTTTTAACTGAGCAGGTGCCCGAGGCATCCCTTCCGGCCCAAATAAGAAGGTCCGGCGAATCTGATAGAGAGATGCCAGCTCTCTTGAGCGCTGTGGTGTAATGTTTCCACTCCGTGGCCTCCAGTCCATCAAGGAGCAGATCGGTGCTGTCCATCCAGCCATCGGGCAGAGAGTTGATTCCACCTGGGACGTTTACAAGGGCTAGTGTCGAGTGATTGTGGGAGTAAAGTCACGCGCACAACGAGGAGGAGAGTAACGAGGAAACCCCCAAGCCAAGAATCATATCTTTACCCACTCGAATGTTGTTTCCTGTGCCTGGTTTCCACCTAAGCCAATGGAGCACCACCTTTGATGACGCCACCAGCCCTTTCCAAAAAGGGGACGCCCAGTTTTGAAGGAGCGTAGGCCTTCTTAGCCAATGGAGGAGCGGCCTTGCTCCCAAGTACTTGTCCCTGATGATCCGGTTCAAAATGCTATCATGCGTTACTGCTCTCCAGAAGGAGCTTTCCAGAAGGGCCGAGTTGAAGGAGGCGAGGTTTTTTAGTCCCCAGCCCCCTGCCTTCCGAGGCTTGGACAGTGACTTCTAACAACAAAGGTGAAAATGGTGATGGCCAGGATGGTCATTCCACAGAAAATTGAAGGAAATCCGTCTAATAAGATTTAGAGTCCTAGTAGGTAAACGCTCCAGTGTCATCCAGTAGACAGCCAGGATTTCCAAAACCGATTTGACTAAGACGTAGCGGCCTCCCAAAGACAACCACTTGTTGCACCAGAACGCTATCCTCTTTTCAAAGTGGGACACAAGCCAAATCCAGTCCCTTGGAGTGGATGCTCCCATCCTCAGCTGGAATCCAAGGTAGGTGAACCCCTCGTTTAGGTCAATAAAGGAATAGGGAATGGAGGTTTGAAGGGGGAGAAGCTCAGCAGGGGAAAGTCCCCAGTAGTGGACCGAGGACTTGGAGGGATTAATAGTTAGGCCCGAAGCTGAGCTGAAAATTTGGAGCACTTCTAGGATAAATAGCCACTCAGCTGGGTCAGATTTGGATAGGATGAGAACATCGTCAACAAAGATAAGATGGAAGATTTTAACAAAATTTGAGACCTTAATACCTGAAAACTGATGCTCGGTGAAGCTCTTGTAGAGAAGAAGGCTAAGGCCTTCCATAAGCAAGATAAACAGGTAGGGGGAAAGAGGACACCCCTGTCGGAGTCCCCTGCATCCATTACGTTTACTTGTGCATTCAATTTCTTCACAAATCTGCGACAGAGGGAGAACGAGAAATAAATAGGAAGAGTAGGAATCGTGGAATGAGCAAATACAATGAAAAAATTTGGTTGAAACATATGGTAAATCTTCAAATTGATGGAAGATAAAATTCAAACATTTAACTTCTACAAGAAAAAAAGGAAAGCGGGATTTAATCTCTAAAGGTGTAAATCTTTAAAACTCTAAAAAAAAATTTCACCTAAAAAGATTGGATCCCTTTTGATACTTGATAGATCAGAAATTAAAATGAATCTATGCTGGTAAATTAAATAATAGTAAAAAATAAAATATTATGTAATTTATAAATTAAATAATAATTACTAAAGAAAAGTAAAATCTTATATAATTTTATTTTTGATAATACAAATATAAATTTTACATATTACAAAATATAATCAAACAAAATTAAAACTATACTTGATTAATGACAATAGATAAGACACTTAGGTAGTCAGAGCAGAAAAAACTACGAAGGGATGGAGTCGTTCTATGGAAACCCTAGCCACAGGCGGTTTAGGTTTACTTCCTCGGGTCAATAGTTCTCTCTTGCTCCTAAGTCATGCCTATCCCTTTTCACAGTTTTTTTTGGGAGCTCTGGAGGTTAGTAGACATGGATGAGCTGGTAGATTATGGTTATGACCTTACAAATGGACAAATTAACTGGAATATGCCAGATGGCACTTTATATGACATTATCTTACCGATTTTTTCACCTCTTGTCGGAAGTGTGAGGGATGCTCTATCGCTGGACCTTGGTCGAAAGTATTTCCCGGTTCTCCAGATGTTTCCTGCGGGTGGTGTTCTAGCTGCTTCAGATGCCGAACCTGTGCTCTCAGGGAATTTCTCCCCTTCTCCTCTAGAGGTTTCCTCAGACTCGTGGAGTTCAGTTACCTCTCCGTCCAACCAGGGTCCTTTTCCTCCTCCCGTCCTATGGCATGATGAGAACCAGGCGCTTCAGACTCTAGCACGCTTTCCTTTTCCTAATCAACCATGAATTCTTGGTGATTTTTTGTCTCTTCCCAGTTTGGTAAGTCCTCTTCCTGGTTAGAACCAATGCTTTTCCTCCTTTTCCATCCTGGAGCCAGAATTTCCCTCCACTCAGGATCTTAAAGACGTTTTGGCACTTCCAACCTTCCCTTGCTCCACTGGTTGAGACCCCCTCCCTTTCTCCCCTCCTCCTCGCCAGGCCAACAAATTTAACCCTAGTAGCCATGATCCAGATTTTGTAATTGGAGAACCCTCGGCCCCGAACTGGAAGAAGGCGCGTCCAGGTATTTCTTTAGTCCCTCACCCACTCTCTTTGGCCTTAGGAGACGACGTCATGTTACCAGAGGTTCCAGATCTTGTTGAGAACGTTGTGGTTGGACGCACAAATGGGAGGCATTTCAGCCAAGAAATACTCACAGAATGGGTCTCCCTTTCGTGGAAGGATTTGGGGATAAAATTGCCATCGGTTCATT
This sequence comes from Picea engelmannii, assembly GCA_009831015.1. Classification (NCBI taxonomy): domain Eukaryota; kingdom Viridiplantae; phylum Streptophyta; class Pinopsida; order Pinales; family Pinaceae; genus Picea; species Picea engelmannii. The sequence goes on along the minus strand of ML853182.1, from coordinate 12,856 downwards.
CTCTAGCAAAAGGTTGGTTTATGTTCAAATTCCATTCAGTGATTGACGTGAACAGAATTCTTGGGGAACCATGGTGTCTGGATTCGACTCCCCTTTTACTGAAAACATGGATCCCTTTCTTTGATGCATATAGGGAGAGGATCAATGAACTTCCAATCTGGGTGTGGCTTCCTAGGTTTCCGCCAGAATGCTGGAGTTGGAAATGTTTTGAGAAAATTGGAAATACTCTCAGCACCTTCATGAAGGAGGATATGTATTTCTCTACTTCAAAAAAATTTCAGTGGCACAGATCGTAGTATCCCCCAATATCAGAAAGGGTTTATCTGATACCCTTGAGCTCTCGTAGGAGGGAAAAATTTTCAGCCAATCGCTTGATTACGAGGGCATTCCTTTCAAATTTCATAGATGTCATAAGCACAGGCACATGGCAACAGATTGTTTTCTCCCCATGAAGCGTTGATTTCCATAGGGGATGAATCATGGGAAAATGTCTACCCTTTCTTTATGTCCGAGTCGAGGTGTGATTACGCCTCCTCCTCAGTTGTGGGCCATGTATCGGGCTTAGAAAGAGGTAAACACCAAACAATCTAAGGGGAAAAGGGACTACACTTCTCTCTAATAAAAGGAGGAGAGTTTGCAACTTGCGGAGGAATTGAGCCCTTCAATTCTTGAGTCCCAGATCAGAAAGGGTGTAGAAGAACATTTGGGTATTCCCCCACTCTCACCTTTCTCTGTCAATTTTAAATTTTTACAGTCTTTTTCCCATAATTTCTTGGATTTGAACAAGTTGAAAAATCTTCCCTATTTCCTAGTGGCTTTGGAATCCCCATCACCTTTTTCCCCAAGCCCCCCACTTTCTAGTCTTTCCTTTGGATCTGCCAAGCTAGCTCCTCATCCTTTTCCCCCCTCACAAAGACAAGAGTCCTCTCTTCTCTCTGATGAAGAGTCTTATAGTTACAACTTGAGGTTTCATTCGATTCCCTCCTCAAACCGCCCAACTCCTCCTCCGTCAGGTTTGGGTTTAAACCCCTCCCAGGTTACTAGTCAAAAAGGGAGAGGAAGAAAATCCTTCTTGTGAAAAGCTCAATCTCGAGTAGCCATTGATGTGGTAGCAGGACGAAAACTCTACATTTCCGGGGCTCTTAGAGCAAATCCTACCCAAGAGGGTTTTCCCTAATGAAATTTATCTCCTTCAACTGTAGGGGGTTGGCGATCCCTTGAAGGCATCTCACCCTCCAAGGTTGTTGGAGCTCTCACAACCTGATATTGTTTAAATACAAGAAACCATCGGAGAAGAAGCAATGGTTTCCCAGATGCTGGAAAAGACTAAAAAAGGTTGGTCTTTCTTTGGATCAAATGCTACTGGTCACTCGGGAGGGTTGGCTATGGGATGGAACCAAAAAAATATAAAACTTGAAAATTCCTGGGGTTTCACTGGGGGTCAAGGAATGAATTTTTTTGTCGAAGATTTGGGGAGATCCTTCACAATATTAAACATCTATGGGCCCACACATGACCGACCAAAGTTCTGGAATGCCCTCCTAGAAAAATATTTTTTAAAATATCCCACTCTCATCTTAGGTGGAGACCTAAATTTTTCAATAGGGGCGACCGAATCTTGAAGAGATAGGTCCCACACAGACTCTCTCTCTGATTTTTTTGTGCATAAATTGGAAGAAGATAGTTTAATTGATGCTGCTCCTATTAAAATAAGTCCTACTTGGAGAAATAAGAGAATGGGAGAGGATTATATTGCAAAGAGGTTGGATCGCTTTTTTATTTCCAACTCTCTGGTGGAAGAACCCCTCCTTTTCAGACAATGGACTAGTTCAGGTGGGGAGTCTAACCATTTCCCATTTTTCCTAGAAATAGCGGGAGCATCTAGAAAAACGACAAGTCCTTTTAAGTTTAACTCTGCTTGGTTAAAAGAGGAGAGCTTCCTAAATCTAGTAAAGGAATTTTGGACGCCCATTGGCCACTCAAACAACGCAACTGTTCAATTCACAAGGAATTTAAAAGAACTAAAAAGAATTACAAAAGCCTGGGAAAAACGTATAAAGCAACATATGGAACATGATTTAATCAAGACAGAGGTTGACCTGCAATCCCTTTACGACTCTGTCAAAGGAGGTTTCAACAACTCGAAACAAAAAGATTTACTAATTTCTTGGAGAAAAATAGAAGGGATCTACTACAAGCTAGAGAAGAAGACTGTAGACAAAAAAGCTGAGCTCTCTGGCTGCAGAACGAGGATGAAAACGAAAAATTCTTTCATGCCTATGCAAAAGGTAGGAAAATGTCAAATACTATCTGGGGAATCAAATATCAGTCCGACAGATTACTTTCCTCCTTCGAAGACATGGCTAGGTTGGGCTCTTCCCATTTCAAGTCATTATATGCAACTGATAGAAGAGTATCCATTGATGCGGTCTTACAAATGACTCATTTGTTCCCCCAATTCGTTGAAGAGGAAGGAAACAAATAACTTATGGAAGAAGTATCATAAAAAGAATTAAAAGAGGTTCTTCAATGCTTTCAAAAAGATAAAAGCCCAAGCCCAGATGAATGGTCTATTGATTTCTTCATAGGTATGTATGATTTATTTAGCTCGGACCTACTCAAAGTCATAGAAGAATCTAGAATCAATGCTTTTATACATCCCCCTTTTAATGCTACTTTCATAGCTTTAATTCCCAAGCAGGATGCTATTGAAAGCTTGGATGACTATAGGCCCATCTCACTGTGCAATTGTATTTATGAAATTATTGAAAAACTCATAAGAAGAAGAATAAAAGGCATCCTCTCAAATTCAATCTCTCAAGAACAATTTAGTTTTCTGGAAGGAAGACAGATCCATAAATAAATTGGGGTCACCCAGGAAGCCATGCACAATATCAAGACACAGAAGAAAAAAGAGGCAATTCTAAATATAGACCTGTCAAAGGAATATCATCGGGTCAACTAGCTTTACTTGAGATTACTTCTTACGCACCCGGGCTTTGGTTTCTCTTTTATAAATTGGGTTATGAGCTGCATCTCCTTGGTCTCCTTTGTTGTTCTCATAAATGGAGCTTCAACCCCTTTCTTCCAAGTCGAGAGAGGAATTCGTCAGGGGTGCCCTCTATCCCCTCTTATTTTCCTATTAGTGGCCAAGGGTCTAAGTAGGGATCTTAAGGAATCCAAAAGCATCATATCTTTTAATGGTATACCTATTACCCATCTCCTTTCTCTAACTCCCTTGTTGTTTGTTGATGATGTTCTAATTTTATGCAATGGCCTAAGGGGTGATGTTGAACAATTGAGAAATTAAATCTTTTCAATAGAGCTACCAACATGCAAATAAACAACTCAAAATCTACTCTCTCTACACATCTAATGGCTCTAGAAGAAGTCCTCTTTTATAAAGGTCTTTTTCCTTTTTTGGAAAATCCACTTGATGGAGTAAAATACCTGGGTTTTCATCTAAAACCAAACTCTTATACCAAAGGGGACTAGAACTGGTTATTATCAAATCTTGAGAAAAGGTTAAAATCTTGGAGTTTCAGGTGGTTATCTCTAGCTGGCAGGCTAATCTTGGTAAAATTAGTCCTGGAGGCAATTCCAATGTATTGGTTATCTATGTCTTGGATTCCAAAGGAAACGTTGGAAAAATATAAGGAAATTATGCTTCAAATTTCTGTGGGGAGGTCAGAAGAAGAGTTTTGTCATGCCTTGGATCAAATGGGATGCATTAGCTTTGCCAAAGTTGTTGTTTTGCTGGGGATTAAAAAATATACATTGCTTCTCCACCGCTCTTGGAACAAAAACAGGGTGGAGACTTATCTCCTCCAACAATTTATGGTCCAAAGTCATTCAACAAAAATATATCAATCCAGATTCAGTGGTGGATTGGATTAGAAGACCGAAAAAAAGTCACCAAAAAGGATCCATCATGTGGAAAGCCTTGGTAAAATCCTTCGATGTTATCAGTTAAGGTTTGGCTTGGAAGGTAGGAAAATGAAACTCTCTTAGGCTTGGTAGGGATCCTTGGGTGGGTGAAAATGGCTAACACTTAGTTCCACAGAATCTAATAGACAACCTTCATGAGAGAGGTTTATTTCATCTTAATCAAATTGTAGATGATCAACAAACTTCGATCTAGAACCAAGGCTGACAAGATGCACAAGATATTAACCTGGAAGAACACTTGATAGTTCCTTGGAATGAGTATATTAGGGCACTCAAATTAAGCCATATCAGAATAAATGATCAGGAAGATGAACTTCTCTGGCAGCTTCGTCCCTTCGGGGTATACTCTCAAAAAGAGGGTTATAATTTGTTGATGTCTTTTTTCCATCAACAAGTTCTTGAATGGTGGTGGAAGGGGATATGGAAAGCAAAATGCCCCCTCAAGGCTAGAGTGTTTATGTGGTGTATTTTAAAGAAAAAGGTCCCTACTTGGGCTAGGATGAAACTCGGGGGTTTAGAAGGGCCAAGATGGTGTCCCTTGTGCAAGGGAGAGGAGGAATCTTCATTACATATTTTTCTAGGTTTTCCTTTTTCTACACAAACATCACGAAATGTCTCTTCTGTTTTGGGTCAATCCTTCACATAACGTCCATTGAAGAAGCCTGGAAGTTGTGGGTACAAAACCATAGATACAAACAGTTCAAGGCACTTTCCCTCCTCATTATTTGGGAATTTGGATTGCTAGAAATTTTGCTATATTTAAGGAAAAAGACTCCCTTCCTGAGCTTATTGTAGCCAAAATCCTACCTATCCTAGCACATTTTCCACAAGAGAAAGATCTACCTCCCCCAAGGCAGGTAGTGGAAGAACACATTAACACCACTAGACCTTCGGATTTTTTTGATGGTGCCTCAAAAGACGATGGTTTTCTTTGTGGGGGAGGGGGCATCCTCCACCTTTCTCCAACACACTCTTTTAAGTTAAAGTGGGGTCTGAGACAAGGAACAAATAACTATGAAGCACTTATGGAATTAAATCCCTCGCTCACTTTTGCTGGGAAAAAGAGCTTTATATCTTTAGATCTTTGGGGATTCTATGGTGGTCATCGACTGGATGAGGAAAACACAAAAAATCCACAACATAATTCTTGCTTCATTACTTGAAGAAGTTTTTTTACTTACAGATATATTTACAAATCTGTCTTTCAAACATGTCTACATGGAAAGAAATGGACAAGAAGAATCCTTATCTAAAGAGGGAACTTATATGGGTTACGGGAAGTGGCACATCATAGAGCTCTTGGATGGCCAGAGTCAGGAACATTATCAGAGGCCCTTTATAGAACAACCAACCTGCATTGTATAAAGGGTTTTTTTGTCCACTTTTTGTATATAAAAAGGAGTCTTAAAGTGCACAAGAATCAATAGCAACAATTTCTTTACGAATAAGGTCTCTTGAGACACATATTAGCTCACTTTCAGTCTTATTTCTTTAGGGACAATTTTTGTGTGATATCAAAAGACTCTACTTCTAGATTATGGTTTTTACAACAAGACTAGGAGATGGAACCTACTATACTTAGAGAATTGTTTCTAACAATTGTTGGTCTATCATGTGCAGTAAGATTTTTTGGGACTAAATGCATATCATCACATGCATTCTTCATAATGTAAATTTTATACTTCTTAATAAAATTGAGGCTTTTTTTCTTTGGAAATTTTTTTATAATTATACTTAAAATTTTTAAGTAATAACTTTAAATAATTTTCTTTTATCCTTTTCAGAATTAAAATAAATAAATCAAAACAACCTCATTTAAAGTTTTTTTCCATTAAATCTTAATATTGTGTCATAGTTTTAGCAAACTATTCGTGAATACTTTGTCCATCAACCATTTAATGGATTCAAGCTCTGCTCTTATGTTAAAAGGAAACGACGTCAATAAAATTCTTCATAATTTGATTCCAATTCGATAAAAAAATATCATTTTTACATAGTTTATTTAGCTCTGTTATGTATATATTTTGAAGTGTTCTAAATAGTATATAAACATAGTTTGATTGGTCCTAAATACAGAGCCATTTGAAAGTCCAAGAACAAGCTTACCCTCCACAATTTTATTATTAAGATAGGAGAATTCCAACTAAGCAAGATCTGTGTGCACATTAATTTTAATGTCTATTTCAATAAGCATTTGAGACCATGGATAACCACATCTATAAAGGATGATTTTGATTTGGTAGCGAGCTTCGTATAACATAGGAAAACATTCACGGAAACAAGAGAAATAATCATTTGCAAACTGCAGAGACCGTTAAATGCTCTTGCATAAGAACATAAAGTACAGTTTTTGTGCAAACTAAGATATATGAGTATAACCAAATTATCATATTTATTTTTTGCATAGACAAAATGAAATAAATTTAATAATGGAAAATTGTAAAAATAGTTCGATTATTTTTGGTATAAAAAAAAAAAATCTATAATAATAAAATTATAATTATTTTTATTTTTTTTCTTTAATCAATATAAGGTTTATTTTATTATAATGATTTACAAAAAAATAATAGAAAATATATATAGAGAGAGGGGTTAAATGTTTTACGAAATGACAATTTTTTTCTAGGACATTTGCTCTAAATAGGGCTATAAGTTGTTAGATTTGTAGATTTGAGTGATTATTTCTGTATAATCCTAGTGTCCTAGGGAATTTTTCAGCATGCTAAATCTATTAAAAATGGATTTTGAACAACAAAAAATAGTGATTTATGTAAATTTAGATGTGTAAATTTATATCCTCTAATTTCGAAGAAAAAAACCATTTCTTAAAACAACTAAACAACTCATATATATATATATATATATATACATCATCTTTAACATATCTCAACAAGAATTTAAATTAAATTAAAATTCCTTTTTAATGAAAATGTGGCTCTTGAGAAATTTGTCTAATGTTCACAACATGCTTCAAAATATTCAACATTTTGTTAGATTTAATCTTTTTTTTTCAATTAAAAGAAAGTGAAAATCTCTCAAAATATTCAACATTTTGTTAAATTGAAACTTTTTTTTTTCGCGCGAAAAAAACACGAAAAATATATCAAATATTTCCCACATTTGAATAAGTAAATTAGCAAAATAAACAAATACAATGAAACAAATTAGTTTAAACACATAGTCCATCTTCAAATTGATGGAAGACAAAATTCGAACCTTCAACCTCTATGGGAAAAAAAAGGGAAAACGGCATGCCTAAGAAAAGGTGAATTCTAAATGAGGTAAAAACAAAATGGAAGCGGCATGCCTAAGGAAAGGCGAGTTCCAATTGAGGAAAAAAATAGGACATTGGCAAGCCTAAGAAAAGGTGAGTTCCAATTTTCAAATAGTTTTATGTCAACATCACAAATAGTATTTTGCTGAACAACTAAATCTCGTCATGAGATTAATGGAGGCTTCTTACGACAATTTAAAAAAGAAAATAGTTTAGATATAATTTTTTTTTAATTTTAAAATTAAAAATAATAATGTAAATTTGTTTTAAGCTTTTTACAACTATATGGAAGAGATGTTATTGTAATATAAAGTTATATTAAAATAATAATGAAAAATATTAAAATAATAATAAAAATAAAAAATAAATATTTATAAATATAAATATTATATATATATATAGTTTTTATTTTGTGGTTGGGGGAAATTCTAGCCGTAGGCACTCATCACACGTAGCTCTTATTTGGGAGGTCTTCACATCTTGTCCCAGTCTCCTACTCCCGATCTTTCTTCGGTGTGGTTTCTCCCATGTTATTCTACTACATACTCATGTCTGAACTCTCCAGGCTCCTTGCAAGGCGGTTTGTTTTCCAGTGGTGGGCGCCCTATGATGTTGTTATCTCTCGGTTGGACTCTTCAGCTTCCCCTCGCGACGGGTTGTCTTCTGCTGGTGATGGTTGCTCTCTGAATTGCTGCGGGCTCGGATGGCAGTCGGTTCCTTCCTCTTGGGTGGTTGGGGCTCGTTCTATTCGTCGATCACGCCCTTTCTTTCCTGGTAGATCCGTGGAGGTTAGATCTGGGTGCAGATATGGATCTGGCGAGTTGCAGTCCGAATATTTGGATGCTCCTGGGTGGATGGGCGTCTCATGGTGGCTTACTCTCGGATTGGATCTGGTATCTTTTCACTGTCTTGGTCTCTGGTATGGATGGTGGTCGGTCCCTTCTCCTTGTGAGGTTGGGGCTTGAACTATTGACGGTGGTAGCTCCATTCCCTGGTGGCTCTAGTTTGTTCATGGTTTGCAGTATGATCGGATTGGATTTTTTTTGGTCTGGGGCCCGTGGATTTCTCTTTCTTTTATCGGTATGAGGGTGAAGCCAAAGCTTTGAGTTCCAGTATTGGGTGTGCGATGTTGCTGCTCTAAACAACACTTTGAGGTCCTTCATGTGGGTGTGCATCTCCTTGGTTCTCTGTCGGTTTGCTTTTTGGAAGGGTCTTCGTTGGTGTCATGGTTTGCTGGTTCTTTTTGAGGGTTTCATTCCTCTCTGACCCGATCTGTCTGATCTTTGGGGTTTTTTGTGGTGTTATCTCTCTGGGGTTCATTTGCAATGGAGTTCTTGAGGCCTCTTGGATTTTTTCTACCTCCTTTTTGGGTTTATTCACCAGCTCCATATTTTGTTCATCTTTTGTGGTTCTTTACTTTTGGCCATTTCTGGCTTCTACCACTTCTCACAGTTTTCTCAAGTATTGGGCATGTGCTTTCAACACCTACAAAATGTAATTTGGTTATCTACGGATGAATAAAATTACGATTTTTTTTTTCGAGGAAAAAAAATAAAAA
>ML853181.1:2697-14404 GCA_009831015.1 Picea engelmannii | reverse complement strand
AGATTGAGAAGAACAATACTTGGGAGCTTGTTCCTAGAACTGAAGACAAGAATGTAATAGGTTCCAAGTGGGTGTTCAAAAATAAAATGAATAAAAAATGACAAGTTGTTAGAAATAAAGCCAAATTGGTCTGTAAAGGGTATGCACAAGTTGAAGGTCAGGACTTTGATGAAAGTTTTGTACCAGTGGCAAGATTGGAAGCCATCATAATGTTTCTTGCATATTCATGTCATAAGAACTTTAAAGTGTATCAGATGGATGTTAAATCAACATTTCTTAATGGAGATCTAGAGGAAGAAGTATATATGGAGCAACCTGAAGGATTCTCATTGAAAAATATCCTTGATTATGTCTGCAAGCTGAAGAAGACTTTATATGGATTGAAACAAGCACCATGAGCTTGGTATTATAGACTGGACAAATTTTTACAAGACAAAGGATTCAAGAAAGGCACTGTTGATAAAAATCTCTACATAAAAACTGAAGGTGATGATTTACTAGTTGTTTTGATTTATGTAGATGACATTATTTTTGGCTGTAATAATGACTCCTCTGTTCAGTGGTTTTCTAAGTCTATGCAAACCGAGTTAGAGATGTCCATGATAGGAGAATTGTCATATTTACTTGGCTTACAAGTAAAACAGAGTTCTGCAGGAATTTTAATCTCTCAAGAAAAATATTTGAAAGAGATGTTGAAGAAATTTCAGATTGGAGATTCTTCTCCTATTAGTACACCTATGGTGGTTGGTTGCAAGCTCAGTAAAGATGACATTTTACCCAATGTTGATCAAAGGACATGATGCAGGGGCATCACCAACACATCAAGCGAGCCAACGCGGAAGCAATTGGACAGCTGGACAAAGCCAACACAAATTTTGAAAACACCTTGGAATTTGTTGCGCGAACATTAATGTGAAGATTTAATGAAGCGCACTTGTATATTGTAAATGGACCTTGAGAGGATTGCTCTCGTCCTTAGTAGGTAGACGTCATTTAAGATAGTTAATGTAAAGTAGATAGAATTTAATTCTAGACTAGACGGTTTGAGAGTGCAAGAGAGAAACGGGATATAGACACCCTCATTGTGCATTTGTTTTATTATTGAAGCAGGAGAAGAGCAAGAGCATGCAGAGAGCTATGTAAGAACACCAATGTACAAATATTTGAATTAATAGAAGAAATATTTGATTCAAATTCATGGTTTTGTGTCTGTTCTCTGTGTATTGATGCTGAATGATATGCTCATGAATGTTTGCTTCCAGTTATACATTTTCTTTTATATGCTGTGTATATGATTTCATGTTTGAATTGAAGTTTGAGAGGAAGAAGGAATGAGTTTCAATTATTTCTCTATTTGAACCAGAGAATTCCTGCAAGGAGTGCAGTCGAAGTGTTCGCAAGGAGTTCATTGACAGAGGGTTCAGATAGAGATAAATTTTGTTCTCATTCATCCCAAATGTGTCGTTGGGCACAGGAGTCGTGCAAGGAGTGCGCAGGCCAGGTAGAAGTCTCAAGGTTGCGAACCTGAGCAGAATATCGAAGGACTTCTGCTGCAGGTGTCCACAGAGTCAAGGGTTCAAACACTTAGACATGTTTGAAGGTTGTCGCAGGGAGTGTGTACAAGTGGTTTCTTTCTGAAGACTTAAAGTCGTGGGGAAAATCTCAGGAAGGATAGAGCCTTCGAATTTGTTGAAGGACAATGCAGGAAGTTGGTGCATGAAGGTTTAAACATGCATCGTAAGTTCACGCTGTAGGTAGACGAGTTCCGTGGAGGAATACTTAGTCATTTTGCAGATTTCTCAAAGAAGGAACAGATGGTCGGTATTCTCCAAGGAGAATCCGCAAATCTCCGTGAGCCGTTAGATCTTGGAGAAGGTGCAGGGGAGAGATACAGTGAAAGCATCGAGACATTTGAAGCTCAGGAGGGGCAGAATTGTTGATCAGAACCACGAGGATTGTTGGATCTACACGTATATCGTGGATTGGGGTTTCGTGGATTGAAACTCCAAATTCTTGCAATGGGAATCGCGATATTGCGATACGCGATATCCCGACAGTTAAACGACAGCGGGGCCACAGCGGAGTTGGTGACATGAACAGGTGGAACGTTTCATCAGGGTTTCGCAGCGAGAAGTTCCGAACATTGGACAACAGGATTCGCAATCCCGCGAAGTCCGAAATCCCGACGAGGTGACAGGACCGTTGAAAGGTCAAAGCTGCGAGCTCATTGGAGTTTCAGCATATCAAGACTCGGGAGCCGAAGAACTGAGTTGCTCGACACCGCGAGTGCCGAGATCCAGATAGTGAAAGTTCCGACAGGGAAAAGCAAAAGGTCAGCGTTGACTGTATCGACATTTGGGGATTCGAGAGTGCAGCGCTCGACCATTAGACTCGCGAAGTCGCGAGTTCCGATTTGCTGATAAGTAAAGAGAGGGGGATCGCGCGAAGAGATCTGTGGGTGTAGATTTCCCGATAGGGAAATAGAAGGACCGGTTAGTGTTCTTCGGGCCGAGAGAGAGAATATACTGTGTGCGCGTGGACCTTCCGACCCGCGGGTGGTGAAGGGGCTGCATTGCTATCAGTTTGGTATCATAGCACATAAAGGTTCTTTGCTTTCTGTAGCAGAGAAGAAGAAGAATTCACCATGCCACCAAGGAGAGATAGGCAGTCACTCGATCCAGAGGATAGGGAAATGCCGAGATGAAGAGGCAGGCAGATGGCAGATCCAGCCATAGAGAGACATATGCGTGATCTCCGAGCTAGACTCGAAGATACGGGGACAACGCAAAGACGCACAACCAGTGTAGGGGATCTCAGTGATTCCGAGAGTGAAATTGAGGCTGAACGAGAAGAAAAAGTTGCAGCTGAAGATGCATCAAATGAGCGTTTGATCAGAGCTATTGCTAGGATGGGTACAAGAGCAAAGATGGACATTCCAATTTACAAGGGAAACTTGGATGAGAGGAGCCTCTAGATTGGATTAGAGCTCTGGATACATACTTCGACTATGAAGATGTCGAAGAGGACAAGAAAGTCAAGCATGCTGTTACACGCTTGAAAGGACATGCAACATTGTGGTGGGATGAACTACAAGCTGACAGACGCTGCAATGGCAAGCAGAAGATCAAAAGCTGGGACAAGATGATTGCGAAGATGAAGGCAAAATTCATCCCGAGGGATTATCAAATTACTCTGTTCAGGAGGATGCAAAACATGAGACAAAAGCTTATGACAGTGAAAGAATACACTGAGGAGTTCTACAGACTGAACATCAGGGCAGGTCATCCGGAGAGCGATGATGAGAAGGTTGCTAGATATATGAATGGCCTGAGATATGATATCCAGGATGAGATGAGCATGGTAACCATTCGAACGGTGGAAGATGCTTATCAGATGGCTCTGAAAGCTGAAGAGAAGCTGAGCTGAAAGCAAGGTCAGAGGGGCCGAGGCAGAAGTCAGCCTAGAGGCAAATTAGTTGCCCAGGATAAATATCAGAAGCCCAAGGAGGAATGGAAGAAACCTCAGACTCGCACAGAGAGAGGTGGAACCTCACAGCGAGGGCAACAATATGCTGAACAAAGAGGGCAGCATAATGAGCAGAGAGGAGATTATGCTGATAACAACACTTTTCCTCGTACTAGAGGTAGAGGAAGAGGAAGAGGTGGAGTAATTACATGCTTCACACATGGGAAGAATGGGCACAAGTCTTACGGGTATCCATAGAAAAAGGACATTGGAGAAGCCCACATCACCGAGGCGCAGGGGAGAGATGTTGAGGCAGAAGACGCTGAAGGTGGAAGATCGCTAATGATGCGAAAAGTCCTTTTGACACCCGAGAAGGAGGTGGAAAGTTCAGTCCAAAGGACCAGACTTTTTAGGACTGCTTGCAAGACCAAGGATAGGGTATGCAAGGTCATTGTAGACAGTGGTAGCATGGATAATCTCGTTTCTAAGGAGATGGTAGAAAAGTTGGAGCTGGAGACAACTAATCATCCAAGCCCATACAGAGTTTTGTGGCTACAGAAAGGACACCAGGTAACTGTCACTAAACAATGCTTGGTTGAATTCAAGATAGGTGGATATAACGATAAGATCTTATGTGATGTTATTCCCATGGATGTTTTTCATCTATTGCTGGGTAGACCATGGAAATATGACATGAATGTGATTCATGATGGGAGAATGAACACATACACCCTGAAGAAGAATGGGAGGACACACATGTTGCTTCCAATTAAAGATAAGGAGGTGAAGCCGAAAGTAAGCAACACAGTACTTATCATGAGTGGGAAGGAACTTCTTACAGAGGTTAAGAAGAAGGAGGATCCACAATTCTTTGTGGTCAGGAAACCGAGGATTGTTCTGACTAGAACAAGAGTGGATGATTTGCCAGATGAAATTCAGGAACTGCTGGAAGATTTCGCTGACATAATAGTGGACGAATTACCTCGTTCGTTGCCACCGGTTAGGAGTGTGAGTCATCATATTGATCTCATACCAGGAACTAGATTGCCAAACAAAGCTGCGTATAGATTGATGCTGCAAGAGAATGAAGAAGTTAAAAGGCAGGTCCAGGAGTTGTTGGACAAAGGTTTGGTCAGAGAAATCTTGAGTCCGTGTGTTTTTCCCATAGTACTCAGTCCGAAGAAAGACGGAGGCTGAAGGATGTGTACTGACTCAAGGGCGATCAATAAGATAACCATCAGGTATAGATTTCCATTGCCGAGGATGGATGATCTGATGGATTGCTTGAGTGGGGAAAAATTCTTTTCAAAGATAGATTTGAAAAGCGGATATCACCAGATTCGCATAAGAGAAGGTGACGAATGGAAGACAACATTCAAAACCAATGAAGGGTTGTATGAATGGCTTGTTATGTCGTTTGGCTTAACAAATGCGCCAAGTACCTTTATGAGGTTTATGAACAAAGTCCTGAGGGAGTTCATCGGGAAATTTGTCATTGTGTATTTGGATGACATACTGGTTTATAGTAAGACAACAACGGAGCATCTGAAGCATTTGGCTACAGTGATGCAGAGGTTACAGCAGGAGAAGCTGTTGATTAACATGAAGAAATCCTCGTTCATGAAGACATAGCTCATTTACTTGGGGTTTGTTATTTCGACAAATGAGTTGAGGATGGATCCAGATAAGGTGGAGGTAATCAAGAATTGGCCATCACCGAAGAATATATTTGAGGTGAGAAGTTTTCACGGATTGGCTAGTTTCTACTAAAAATTCATCAGGAATTTCAGTGGAATTAGTGCAGCGATGATGTATACAGTGAAGAAGTGGCATAAGTCTTTTCATTGGACAACAGAGGCTGAGAAGATTTTTAACCTGCTGAAGAGGAAGATTACGGAACAACCAGTTTTGGTGTTGCCGGATTTCCTGAAGACATTTCAGGTGAAATGTGATGCAAGCGGATTTGCAATTGGGGCGGTCTTGAGTTAGGAAGATAGGCCGATAGCATATTTCAGCGAGAAGCTGAATGAGGCGAAATTGAAGTACTCCACGTATGATAAGGAGTTTTATGCCATCATATAGGCATTGAAGAAATGGAGGCATTACTTGATCCTGAAAGAATTTGTCTTGTACAGTGACAATCATGCATTGTAGTTTGTGACTCAATAGGAGAAGTTGAATCAGAAACATGCCAAATGGGTTGAGTATATGCAGAATTTCACTTTTGTGACTAAGCATATTTCTGGTACTGCTAAAAAAGTTGCTGATGCTTTGAGTAGGAAGTGTTTGTTGTTGCAGGAGTTTAGAGTCAAAACGCTGGGTTTTGATGATCTCAGGAACATGTACGCAGATGATCCAGATTTTGGAGAGGCGTATGAAGCAGCTGAGAATCCAGTTCTCAGGTATAGAAGCCAATGAATGGACTACATGATCCAGGAAGGATTGCTGTTCAAAGGCAATCAACTGTGTATTCCAAAATGCTCCATGAGGGAGAATCTGTTGAAGGAGAAACACAACGGAGGATTGGCCGGACATTTCGGTCATGAAAAAACATTCGCGAAGCTGAATGAGTCATACTTTTGGCTAGGAATGTGAGCAGATGTCAAGATATTTGTTGACAGATGTAGAATTTGCCAGCATTCGAAGGGAAGGAAGTAGAATGAGGGATTCTATCAACCATTGCCCATACCAGAGAGGCCGTGGGATGCGATTAGCATGGATTTTGTATTGGGGTTGCCAAGAACACAAAGAGGTGTTGATTCAATCTTTGTGGTAGTGGATAGATTTTCCAAAATGGCACACTTCATTCCATGTCAGAAGACGAGTGACGCGACTCACATCGCAAATCTGTTTTTCAAGGAGGTCATTCGACTTCATGGTTTGCCAAGAAGTATAGTTTCTGATCGATATACGAGATTCATAGGGAATTTTTGGAGGACCTTATGGAAGAAGTTGGGAACTAACTTGGCATTTAGTTCGGCGTATCATCCTTAGACGAATGGACAAAAAGAAGTGGTAAACATAAGTCTGGGAGACTTACTGAGAATCTTGGTGACAGAGCACCACAGTAGTTGGGACCACATATTTCCATAGGCAGAGTTTGCATACAACGACTCAGTGAACAGGAGCACAGGGCAAAGTCCATTTCAGATTGTATATGGCATGCAATCGAGAGGAATTTATGAACTAAGAGATTCAGAACAGACTGCTACTAGGAGTGCTAGTGCAGAAGAATTCGCAGAGGCAATGAAAGAACTTCACGGCCAGGTGAAGCAACGACTACTGGATTCAAGTCAAGAATATCAACGTAGAGCTGATCAACATCGGAGAGAACTTCAGTTTGAGGTTGGAGATCTAGTTCTGGCACATTTGAGAAAGGAAAGGTTCCCGAGAGGAACGTATAATAAGTTGAAGATGAAGAAAATCGAGCCATGTAGGGTCTTGAAGAAATATGGGGCGAATGCGTATGAGATTGAATTACCCGATGGGATCGGAATATCTTCGATATTCAATATCTCGGATTTGTACGCATATAGAGCTGGAGAAGCAAGGACTGCAATTGAGCAGCCAGTGATCCAGTGGCGGAAGCAGATGCCAGTTGCAGAGAAGCCACAGATGGAGTGAATACTGGACAAGAGGATTGGTAAGAAGACCAGGAGGAAAGAATACTTTGAGTATCTGGTCAAGTGGAAGAACCATCCAGTTGAAGATGCAGCTGGGAGACCGAGGCAGAGATACAGAAGCACGGACAGACCATGCAGGAGCTCATGGACAGGAGCCCATGAAATTTTTCAAGCGAGGGAGTATGATGCAGGAGCATCACCAACACATCAAGCGAGCCAACGCGGAAGCAATTGGATAGCTGGACAAAGCCAGCACAAATTTTGAAAACACCTTGGAAGTTGTTGCGCGAACATTAATGTGAAGATTTAATGAAGCGCACTTGTATATTGTAAATGGACCTTGAGCGGATTGCTCTCGTCCTTAGTAGGTAGACAACATTTAATATAGTTAATGTAAAGTAGATAGAATTTAATTCTAGACTAGACGGTTTGGGAGCGCAAGAGGGAAACGGTATATAGACACCCTCATTGTGCATTTGTGTTATTATTGAAGCAGGAGAAGAGCAAGAGCATGCAGGGAGCTGTGTAAGAACACCCATGTACATATATTTGAATTAATAGAAGAAAGATTTGATTCAAATTCATGGTTTTGTGTCTGTTCTCTGTGTATTGATGCTGAATGATATGCTCATGAATGTTTGCTTCCAGTTATACATTTGCTTTTATATGCTGTGTATATGATTTCATGTTTGAATTGAAGTCTGAGAGGAAGAAGGAATGAGTTTTAATTGTTTCTCTATTTGAACCAGAGAATTCCTGCAAGGAGTGCAGTCGAAGTGTCCGCAAGGAGTGCATTGACAGAGGGTTCATATAGAGATAACTTTTGTTCTCATTCATCCCAAAGGTGCAGTTGGGCACAGGAGCCGTGCAAGGAGTGCGCAGGCCGGGTAGAAGTCTCAAGGTTGCAAACCTGAGCAGAATATCGAAGGATTGCTGCTGCAGGTGTGCGCAGAGTCAAGGGTTCAAACACTTAGACGTGTTTGAAGGTTGCCACAGGGAGTGCGTGCAAGTGGTTTCTTTCTAAAGACTTAAAGTCGTGGGGAAAATCTCAGGAAGGATAGAGCCTTCGAATTTGTTGAAGGACAATGCAGGAAGTTGGTGCGTGAAGGTTTAAACAGGTGTCGTAAGTTCATGCTGCAGGTAGACGAGTTCCGCGGAGGAATACTTAGTCATTTTTCAGATTTCTCAAAGAAGGAACAGACGGTCGGTATTCTCCGAGGAGAATCCGTGAATCTCCATGAGCTGTTAGATCTTGGAGAAGTCTCAGGGGAGAGATACAGTGAAAGAATCGAGAGGTTCGAAGCTTAGGAGGGGCAGAGTCATTGATCAGAACCACGAGGATCGTTGGATCTACACGTATATCGTGGATCGGGGTTTCGTGGATTGAAACTCCAAATTCTTGCAACGGGAATCGCGATATTGCGATACGCGATATCCTGATAGTTAAAAGACAGCGGGGCCACAACGGAGTTGGTGACGTGGACAGGTGGTATGTTTCATCGGGGTTTCACAGCGAGAAGTCCCAAACATTGGACAACAGGATTCACGATCCCGTGAAGTCCGAAATCCCGACGAGGTGACGGGACCGTTGAAAGGTCAAAGCCGCGAGCTCATCGGAGTTTCGGGATATCGGGACTCGGGAGCCGGAGAACCGAGTTGCTCGACACCACGAGTGCCGAGATCCCGATAGTGAAAGTTCCGACAGGGAAAAGGAAAAGGTCAGCGTTGACTGTATCGACATTCGGGGATTCGAGAGTGCAACGCTCGACCATTGGACTTGCAAAGTCACGAGTTCCGATTCCCCGATAAGTAAAGAGAGGGGGATTGCGCGAAGAGATATGCGGGTGTAGATTTCCCGATAGGGAAATAGAAGGACCGGTTAGTGTTCTTCGAGCCGAGAGAGAGAATATCCTATGTGCGCGTGGACCTTCCGACCCGCGGGTGGTGAAGGGGCTGCATTGCTATCAGGACATAATAATCCATGATCGGTAGTCTTCTGTACATCACAACATCCCGTCCTGATATAATGCAAGCTGTTGGAATGGTAGGTCGTTATCAGTCAGATCCTAAACAAAGTCACTTGGTAGCTGTCACAAGGATATTCAAATACTTGAAGGGAACAATGACTTATGGTCTGTGGTATCCCAGAAATCAAAATTTTCAGCTAACTACTTATTCAGATGCAGATTGGGCGAATTGTGTGGATGAGAGAAAGAGCACCAGTGGAGGTGCCTTCTTCTTGGGTGACTCGTTGGTAGCATGGATTAGTAAGCAGCAGGGATCTATTTCCTTATCAACTATAGAAGCAGAGTACATTGCTACTGCTACTTGCTGCACTCAGATTTTGTGGATGATTCAAACTCTTGCAGATTTGAAGGTGAACTATACTGTTCCGATTACAATTCACCGTGATAACACCAGTTCCGTTAGTGTCTCCAAGAATCCTATTCTTCACTCCAAGACTAAACATATCCCGATAAAATACCATTTTCTTAGAGAACAAGTTACAAAAAGAGTCGTTCAGCTGAATTATATTCCTTCCACAGAACATATAGCTGATATCTTTACTAAACCATTAACAACGACTCCTTTTGGATATCTTAGCCAGAAGTTGGGCGTGACCTCACTGTCAAATTAAGAGGGTCCATCCCGTCAGGGGTGGTTGAATCTCTAATATCTCCGAAGAATACTGCAACAACATAGGGGAAGGATATGCTTGTCACATATCTGATACCTTCGAGATGTACTGCAACAGCTCAGGGGGAGCTTGTTTTTTCTTTGACATTGATGTTAAAGGGGGAGAAAGTGTGGTAATTTCATTCAATATAGTGATAAAGTTGGATATTCAATACAATGGTAAAGTTGGATGTTCTTCCATCAATGCCAAAGGAGGAGATTGTTGGCATGTTTTCAGATAGAGGCAGAGTATGCGTGTTTGTCATTGATGGCAAAGATCAACACGTTCAGTAGAGCGATGATGGCATGGCAATGGAAAGATCAACAATGAGGAGAAACAATGATAATTGGATCACCCATCCCGAATTCCCGATGACCGTCAGATCTGAATACAGATAGGAGGAATGCGCAAAAGAGGAGAACAAATCTCAGACATTGGATCTGAGCGCGAGGACTGACCATCATTGGATCTAGAAGAAGGAGCATGATCTTTAAGTACAAGATGAAGCGGGCTTACAAAGTCCTGAAAGCAAGAGGGCTGTCCATTGTCGAGGAGTACACGTGGTGAGTGATTAACATTTCGTTGACTGGAAAGTCGAAGGAAGGAAGTGCTCTAACCTTCATACTTGCGATATGAAAAATCGTGATAAGATCTGGATCGTTGATCCAAGAGGGACACGTGGTGATAGATCAGAGCATGACAAAGGTTTCATTTTGGTGTTTCAGATACTGGGAGTTGGAGGAGTCAAGGAAGCAACTCACGGCAGAAACTCGTGATATGCGAGATCATGAAAATATCTGGATCTTCGAATCATCAAGATTGTGGACCATTGATCTGAATCCATTTTGGAGTTTTGGATACCGGGAGTTGGAGGTGTCAAGGAAACTCACAACAAGAATGATGAAATCACGAAATGCGAAACCACGACTTAATCTGAGTCATTGATCAAAGGGAGATCGTGGATCATTGATCAGGCATGATGAAGGCCCGTGAAGTTGTGAAATCGCGATAAGATCTTGACCGTTGATCCAAGAGGGACATGTGGCGAGGGATTAACATTTCGCTGGATGGAAAGTCAAAGGAAAGAAATGCTCTAACCTTGCAACTCACGATAAGGTCTGGCCCATGGTCATAGACAAGGTCACATCGTCGAAGGATTAAGGGAAGGAGCTATTTGCTAAGCTCCATTTCAAGGATCGCAACTTGGAGTGTCGAGACCCTTCATCACAGGAATCCCAAAATGTGAGATCGCGATGAGATATGGACTATCGGATCACTGGAGATCTCGACTGTTGATCAAGCTCGATGAAGTTCATAAGTTCACGAAATGCGAAACACATCTTGATTAGGCCCATGGTCACAACCAGTGGGCATATGGGATAAACGCAAGACCCTGCAAATTTAATCCAATGGTGCTGGTTATTTGAGCATCTGATCGAAGGGATACTGTTGATCTTTACAATTAACTGTTCAGTTATGATTTAGTTAGCAGACTCGAATCATGGTTCTTGGACGGTTGGCGATTAAGTTGTTGAAGCATTGTTGGACCAGGTATTCAAGGTGTAATTGAAGTTGTGTGAAGTGCATAAAAGAAAGATGGAGTGACAGTGAATGGCTGGTTGTTCTGACTGAAAAATGAGTTGAACTGTAAGAAAGGGAAAATTACAGTATGCGCAGTGTGAGATAAAACTCAAAGATGAGTAACAGATGTTGAATAGACAGAAGCAAGAGCAGAATTGCAGAACAACTTGAAGCAGAGAAGAATTCCAGAATAGATAGAAGCATAGAAGAATTGCAGGACAAAATAGAAGTGGTAATAATTGAAACACCTGCATTGTTGGTTATTCAATCATTTTACTTATAATCAGGGAGGTAGGGTGGTGCTAGGGAGGACTGTGGTCCTCTAATATTCGAGTTGGTGCTTGAATATTGGGAGTTGTAG
>ML853178.1:18949-30599 GCA_009831015.1 Picea engelmannii | reverse complement strand
GATCCACAACGATCCATTGTTCTTTGTCTACAAGAAGGTCCTCCATCTTGAGCTTCCATAGCTCAAAGTTTTTACCATTGAACTTCTCTATCTCGATTCTAGATGAGCTTGCCATTCCTCTTACTTTACTCGAATCTCCACTGTAAAAGCTCCCACTGAACCCAGGTTTATCACAAACCCAAGATAAACTTGATCTATCAAGACCGAGCCAAACCCTTAGAAACAAAGGCGTCCCTCTGAAGCCAAAAACGTGCTCTAATACCACATGTAAGTTTTAAACCTACAAAGTAAATCAATGCATATAGATTCTGAAGCAATACAGAAATTAATCAATGGCTCATACACAGAGTACACAGAGATTTTTACCGGAAAACCTCAACCGGGAAAACCTTTGTTTTTTCATTATATTGAATTTCACCATTCACCATACAATATATACAATGTTTTTAGGTATTGCGTAGATACCAAAACCCTAATCCCTTAATCCGGGATTAATTTACAAATCAGCTAAAAATAGCAAAATCCTCTAAAAATAGAAAAAAACGCCCAAAAAAAAAATTCGGGGCGCTTCCCCGAACGCTGCACGTAACCAGGGGGGGCATACCTGCCCCCCCCTGGGACCCCCCTAGGAAAGCACTCAGTGCACACGACAGAGCTCTAGGTGAAGGGATTGTCAGACGCAGTTGTCATATCTGACGCACCCACACACACACACATGCAAAGAATATAACACATACCCAACAGTTTACCCACCCAGAGTGAGAGGTCGGCCCTACCAGTGAAGCCCCTTCACACATGCCAGTCTTGTATATATAGAGAGGCTAGCACCTCACTTCTACACAACTCACTTGCTCAGTTTGAGAGACAAGTTCTGATCTATTACCGGCAAAGGAGAGAGAGAGAAGAGTGGCACATCTTTTGGAGATGACTTTCTATATTGTTTTGAGTTATCTCTTGGCGTTGTATTGGCAATTTATGATAAGGAAGTTTTTGTTGGGTTTTCTTCCCCTAGAGGGTTTCCCAGGATAAATGTTGTGTCTCTTGTGAATGTGTATTTCTCAGTGATCTTGTTATTATGATGCTCTTATCTATTGAAATACAAAGAACTATAATAATGGCATAAGCATTAATAGATAAATCGTTGTGTGCATAACATTCAAAATTCATTGAGTTTATTACATTCAAATAATTTCACTGAGTTTATTTCGTTGTGTTTATTGTAACATTCAAATAATTTTGCTGAGTTTATTTCATTGTGTTTATTGTAACATTCAAATAATTTGCAGAGTTTATATCATTCAATAAATTCACTGAGTTTATAACATTCAAAATAAATTCGTTGATTTTATAACATTCAAATGAATTCGTTGAGTTTATAACATTCAAATAAATCAATTTGTTGAGTTTATTTCTTTATAAAAACGCCATCTAAAGACCAGAAGTATAATTTGTTTTAATCAATTATACATTGGTTGTCCAAAACGAAAAGTCTGTATCTTGTCGGGCACCTAGCAATCTAAACAAAATATGACCAGAAATATAAATTTGTCGGGCAAAAATTTTCCCCCAAATCAAGTGAAATGCAGTGTAAGAAGTGGCCAAATCACTAGGAAAACAAAACGAAAAGAAGTCTTAATCAAGCAACGATTGCAGTCTAGCAATGGAAAAATCGCAGTCTTGACTAGTGGTGAAAAATGCAGTCTCAATTGTCTTCAAATGTTAGAGTGCAGAGGTAAATAAATGCAGAGAATATCCAGCAATGAAACGCATTCAAGATACCAAACACAGAGAAATATTTTTCCAGCAATGAAACGCATTCAAGATACAAAAATGTAGAGATTGGGCCTTCAACTCAAAGGTTATCAATCAAGGAAAAACAAGGATAATACTTCAAGGAGACGCAAGGTTTTTTGGAGTTTAGGCAATCAAACACAGAGGTACTCAATCGTCGGAAGGCACAATGACCATCAATCAACCAATAACAATTAATAGGGGAGACGGCTGGGCAGAAGCATCATTCTCTCATCATCCATGCACAGAAAATAAGGGTGTTAGGATCTATAGGTCTATTAACACTGAAGTGATGACCGTTGATCTGGCTCCTGGTCAACTGCTCAGTCGAGGACTAATGAGCTAGGGACGAAGGTGAAATATGAAGAGAAAACTCATCACAAATCAATAAAGCCATAGGACGGTCACAATATGGAGGGAATCGAAAGCCAAGGGAATCAATCAACAATGAGCTTAAGGATATGGGGGAAATTCAGTTATCAATTAAAATGCTAAGTCAATTATTTTATTTACCCAATTAAATATACATAACTAAAAGTTTAAAGTATACTAATAATCTACCATGCAGAAATAAAGGAAGTGTATCATAGCCCAAGTCATCTGCTTTGAGTTTTTGTCCCACGTGCTCTGTGCAGCTCCCACTTTCCAACCTATGAGACTTCACCAGTACCTCCCAACCAACGCTAGGGGTACTCTTATTCCCCCTTATCCCCCTGAGCTGCAAAGGGGCCACACACACTAAACCAAAGAGCAGCCAGCTCCCAGCTCGTCTTGCAAGGCCGAGCTACCACTCCTCTTCGAGTTGGGTATCCCAAATCCCACAAGCTAAGTCAGTCAAGTCTAAAATTTATAGCGTAACGTTACGCATAATAGAAGAGAGATCCATCATCCTCCTCCTCCCTCCTTTATATAGAATTTCTAAGTCATTCACTTTCCCAAATTCATATTTAATTTACTGTTTAATAATTTAATTCATAAAAAATCTTCCCCGTACAAGTGTCACCCATCCCCTTCATTTCACCATAAATTAATTTCATTAATTAGTTAAATTACTCCTATTTCTCCCACCCACCTAAAAGCATTCCTAGAATCACTCCTAGGTGTCCCCATATTCTCTTACACATTTTAATGACTTACCCCCTTACTAAATTACTAATGGAGTTTAATTTAGAAAGTTACTAAATGTTTTTTCCTTGTGTTTCCCCTTACTTTTTATATTTCCCATTTTTTCCTAGTTTCCTAATTCTTTTAAATTTACCTCTTTCCCTTTTTATTTAAAACTCGAATTGGCAAGTGTAGAAAATTAACTTTTTCCCCTTTTCATTTTTAATTAGCAAGTGTGATCAAACAATTATTCCCCTTTCCCCCCTTTTAAATTTTACCCCCCAAAAGATTTTTATAAATTAATTGAATTACTTACCCCCTTCTCGTCACATGATTAATGATGATTATCATTATTATTTTTTTATTTTTATTTTTATTTTTATATGAATGGATAATATATATATATATATATATATTATCACAAGTATCGCTTAGACATAGACTTTATTTTCGTAGGTTGGGCGATAATTTATTATGGAAATTGCTTTAAATCATTCTCATCACATTATTCATTCTAAGGCCATCTAGGTTCATTCATTTATTAATTAGCAACGTGACGTGCCCTTTAGGATGCACTAGGTGCTCCAAGGGTGCCACTCACTCCATTTTGTTTCCCTTGTGCGACGTTCCCTTCAGGAAGCACTACGTGCTCCAAGGGTGACACTCACCTCTTTCTGTTTTTCTTGCATGACATACCCTTCAGGACGCACTACATGCTCCAAGGGTTCCATTTGCCTCTTGACTAACTTGGTAGACATCAAAACCCTTGGAGTCAATACTCTGCCAGGTGAACTTGAGGGAGACTAAGGGCCTCTAAAGAATAAGTCCCCTACCTTATTGCATGCCCCTTAGAATCATCATGAGCGACTGTCGCAGTCGTCCCTCACAATATCATGGGTCTTCTTGAGATAGGTAGTCATTAACCTACAGTTCGAGCCACAACGAGAGTGCTAGTAGGTTGTGGAAGGGTTGTTGTCCACACCTCTCCCTCAATGTCTATGGTAGTCGTCTGTGACCCCTCTACTCCACATGTGAGTCTGGTCGGAAAGCTATTGTCAGTCTGCATCATCAATGAATCATGTTAGATATAGTATCCATAATCATATGCACAAATGTCATATATACAACAATCAAACCCCCAATAGTCCACTCCCTGACTCGATCCGGAGTCCAAGGGGTTTCATCGATGCCTTTGCATCCTCAAGGTGAAAAATCATACACACTCAGGAAAACCAAGTCAATAGCACCTATCCATGTCAATACAGCAAAACAAGAGGCCATCAATCCATAACACCTCATAATCATAATCAAAAGCCCAATAGTATAATAATCTGGATCACTTGCAAGCAAGTGTCCTCAAAGAATAAGTTCACTCAGGGCACGCAAGAGTGGGATGTTACATACACCCCCCTCTTGGTCTAAACTTAGTCCTGAAGTTTCAAAGTATATAAGTGCCGAAATAATGTGTATCACAGTATCAAAAGTATATCTATCAAAACAAAATGGAAACTATTGACACATATCATATGTGTCCTCCCAGGTCGCCGAGTGCGGACTATAGTTGTCCCACTAGACCTTGACCTGATCTACTATTCGATGTCGTAGATGTCGAATGTGATGATCTAGGATGTAGATCGGATCAATCGTGAGTTCCCCCTCGTCCGATAACTGCAAGGAACTCATGTCAATAACATGTGTAGGATCACCAATATAATGTCTCAAAATAGATACATGAAAAACATCGTGCATATGCCTCAAAGAATCAGGCAAGGCTAGTTGATAGGCCATGGGCCCCTTCCTCTCCACAATATTGAAAGGTCCCATGAACCTAGGAGAGAGTTTAGCTCCCTTTCCAAACTTGATCGAAATCTTATGCAGTTTTACCCACAAGAAGACTCGATCGCCAACTTCATAACTATGGTCGACACGGTGTGCATCGGCATAACTCTTATGTCGATCCTGTGCTTCTTTGATCCTTTGTCTTATTGTTTGCATTTTCTCTTCCATTTCTTGGATCGCTTATGATCCCACCAAGATCCTATCCTCAAGCCGATCCAAACTCAAAGGCGTCTGACACGGTCACCCATAAAGGAACTCGAAAGGTGCCATCTTAATGGTGCTTTAGTAACTATTGTTATAAGCGAATTCTACCAGTCGAAAGAATTCTTCCCAATGCTTTTGTTGGCCCATAACGTTCATGCGCAACATGTCCTCCAAGGTCTAGTTCGTTCGTTCGGTCTGCCCATCAGTCTCTAGGTAATACATAGTACTAAAGTTAAGTTGGGTTCCCAAGGCCTCTTGGAAACTAGTCTAAAATCGTCCAGTAAAAATCGATCCTTGATCGGATATAATCCTCTTAATCACGCCATGCAGCCTCACAATATCACTGATAAAAACTCTAGCTATGTCAGGTGTCTGATATATTGTACACACAGGAATAAAATGAGCACTCTTCGTCAGAGTGTTGACTACCATGAAAATCGAGTCGTGTCTCATTGCCATCAGTGGCAATCCCACAATAAAATCCATCGAAATAACCTCCCATTTCGATTCCAAAATAACGTCTGGTTGTAGTAATCATGTTGGATGTCTATGTTCGGCCTTTACCTACTGGCATTCTAGACATATGGCCACATAGTTAACTATGTTTTCCTTCATTCCTTTCTAGAAGAATAAAGGTTTAAGATCTTCCCTCATCTTCGTGACTCTCGGGTGAGCCATGTACACTGCTCTATGAGCCTCGTTTAGTATCAAGCTCCTAAAATTGTCATTTAGTGGTACATAAATCTGATTGTTAAACCTCAAAAATCCAACGTCGTCAAACGTAAATCATTGAAATATTGGTACCATCATTGTGTTTTGTCTGATAAAATCCTCAACCTCTTTGTACCAGTCATCGTCGCACTGTAAAGTTAGAATATTTTCACGAAGATTCGTCTGAAGAGGAAACACCAAAAAGATGCATGGTCTCTGACTCAATTCATATGCCACTCGGTTCATTATTCCTTTTATTTAAGAAATCTCTAAATCGTACTTGCTAAGAAATTCTGACCAACGTCGTTGTTGCACGTTTAGGTCGCTTTGCGTAAAGATGCGTTGTAGTCCACAGTGGTTCATCTTTAGTTCAAATTTGTTTCAAACAAGGTAGTGTCTCCAAACCTTCAAGGCATATACAATGGCTAACAACTCCAAAATGTGCATCACATAGTTCTCCTCATGCCTTCTCAACTTCCTCGAGATGTAAGCGATCACTCAACCGTCTTGCATCAAGACTTTGCCTAAGCCTTCCTTGGATGCGTCATTGCATACCAAAAAGTATGTGTCCATGTCAGGGACCTTTAGTATCAGTGTCATTGTCAAAAGCTCCTTGAGCCTCCAAAATGCTTCTATGCATTTCTCAGTATAAACAAACTTCTTGTTCTTCTTCTACAATTTCGTGATCGGATTTGCTATCTTTGAAAATCCCTCGATGAACTGTCAATAGTATCCTTCTAAACTCATGAAGCTATGCACTCCCGGGACATTCATCGGTGCAGGTCATTCCATAATAGCCTCGACCTTTGAGGGATCCACGGTGATACCTTTGTCGAAGATGGCATGCCCTAAGTAGTGAATCCTCGATTGATAAAACGACCATTTGGAAAACTTCCCATACAATTTATGCTCTTGTAGACACTGTAGTACCAAGAACAAGTGCTCATCATGCTCCTTCTTCGTCCAAGAGTAAATCAAAATATCGCCAATAAACACTTGGATGAACTTTTCCATGTACTCGTGGAAAACCCCGTTCATCAAACTCATAAATACCCCTAGGGTGTTTTTTAGTCCAAACGGTAAAACAGTAAACTCGTTGTGACATCCCCAAAAATAAATTATTTTTGAATTTAAAATTTGTTAGGAAAATTATTTTGTTTCTGGCAAACTCGAATTTGGAAAAAAAATTCCATTTATGGCAATTCCAAATTTCAAATTTGGTTACATGTAATTAATGGTTATGACTGTTGGGCAGAGATCTAATTTGACCCAACTAACTATTTGACTATGACACTTGTATGGAAACATAATATTTTATAATTATTGCAGGAGAACAAATGGAACAACCATGTTAAATTCAT
Source organism: Picea engelmannii (assembly GCA_009831015.1). Taxonomy (NCBI): domain Eukaryota; kingdom Viridiplantae; phylum Streptophyta; class Pinopsida; order Pinales; family Pinaceae; genus Picea; species Picea engelmannii. Next base: position 23,589 of record ML853178.1, on the reverse strand, counting down.
TTGACCATGACTCAAGGATGATTGTTAGAAGTGTAAAATCAGGGATTTGGCCACTGGAAGCCCCTGAAAATCAGGGATTTAGAAAGATGCAAAAATTCCCAAGGGAGGGAAAAGACCTAGGCAAAAATATTGTTTTGATATATAGCATATGTGAGGAGGCAGGACGTTGTTGAATATGCTAGGAAAAGAATTACTGGGTACTTATTGTTATGAGCACTAATTTCTGAATGTGAAGAAAGAAAATGATTTCTGACAAAGGAAGACATTGCTGAAGAGGAAATTCCAAGTTTTCCCTCGTGGATTCATGGTCAGGCTACGGGGTGAATAGGACAAGTGATTTGGCTACCCTGTTCTATGGTTGGGAGGAACGTGGTTGTTCCCTTTGTCTCTCTGCGAACTAGTTAAGATATGTTAATTTGCCCCTTCTCTATTTGAATGATTATATATATCTGATGTAATGCATTTGTTAATTTTGAATTGAATTATTTTCCATCTCTGTTTAAATTATTAAATCATTGATATAGTACATCTATTAATTCTGAATTGATATAACAACTAGGTTGAGATTTGTTCGAGTGTATGAAACATAAATATTGACAGAATGCCCTACAAATCCAATTCATAGTGACTCTTATGGTTGGATTTAATTCTAAACAAATGCTAGGTCTTATCTTTTAATGGTTATGACAGATTTAAATGATTATACATGGTTAGATTCTGGAAGCAAACGTCTCTGAAAAACTAGAGTACTACTGTATGAGAGTAACTATAGGATAAATTGCAGTGCATCGAAATTCCTTTTTTAGAATTGCCTATGTGTAAATGCCTTTGGAAACTAAGATTAGATATGGGGCATTTATATTTTCAGCAAGTAAAATCTTAAGGTCATAATTACTTCTTCAAGACCTCCATTTCCACATAGGCTAGAATAAAAACTAGTATGAAAAACTAGCTTTCCACGATATAACTATATCCATATATATAAAAAAAGATACATGCCTAATTAGTGTTGGCAGTCTGTGTAGACACCGCAGAAGAAAAAAAAAACTGAGATTGAATGTCTACAATAGAATGTATAAATATTTGATTTGTTCCTATATTATGTCCATGATAGACTATTTTGACAAAAATCTAAATACAACCATATAAATGAAATGCTAGAATGGAGTCCAATAGATTTATTTTGAAATAGAGAAACTGGAATGTTAATACATTGTAGATACATTGCGAGTTGAGTTTTCTTTTTCCTAGACTTAGTCATGGAAACGATTCATTTTCCTTTCAATATAAATCGAATACAGTAAACTAGGAGAGTACCCATGACTCTATGGCCATAGCAAGATCTTGGTAAATATATTAGTGTTGGAATAGTCAGATTGAGCACATGTAAGTCAAAATGCCTTGACTGTAATAATTCTCTTAACAATAAGTGGTACTCAATAATCTAGATACAAACTCGCTATGAGTTAATATGTCATTCCAAGTACATACGACAAGGACTATAGCTCAATATCAAAGAAAATTATTACATAGTTTGTTCAAAACTCAAAAATCGAACATGGATTTCCTTATAATACTGAAGGAGAAAACAAAACTAATTGAAACGGAAAACTAGATGGAGCCACGACCTCCATTTCTTAGAACCTGTAGAGTTAAAGTTGAGAAAATATGGGCTTGGAACCTGAATACCTTTTGTGCCAAGAATAGGGGTGGATATCTGGAACTTGCACAGACTGAAGCTTTGCAAAAGCATACCTTGAATTTATTAATAACATGTAAATGAAAGAAGGGTAACGAAACATTAACAAAACTGACAAACATTGAACCAATAGTTTATTTTTCCAGAGAGACACTCATCTTTTGATGCGCAAGCTTGGATCCTTGCCTTGTTGCTTGCTATCTAGATAGATAGTCGGGTCGAGGAAGGAGGGTGCAGTAGATCCTTGATGGGAACCTCACATCAACAAGGCCCATCATTAGTGACTTATACCAATACTTTAAACGAAATAAATATAGTAAGAAAAATAGATAGTACATCAACCAATGATTTTAAACAAAGTGAAATAGACAACAGTGTTAGTTTCCTTAATACATAAATGGTATAAGTCGAGTTGTACCAAAGACTTGTTTTAAACCTTCCCAGAATCAAATTCATAGAAAGTAATGAGGAATCAAACAGTCAATATAAATAATGTCATTACAGACCCTGAGAGGTCGCCTTCCAGCTTACAGTATTACCAACACAAAGAAAACTATTGTTCGACTTTCATCCGATGGAAGAAATATTATTTTCAAATTTATTCAGATCTATCAACTCAAGGGTCACCCACTATAAGGAATATCTCTATGGACTATATGAGAACACCTTACATGGATTCCTCTTTTATACCCAAACAAGAATACTTGAACCTTTAAAGAAACTTTCTGGCAGTAAAGACCAGTTAAAGTCTGAGTAAGAGCACCGACGGAGAAACACACCCATCATGAAGGGAAAGAACAAGAAGCAACATATAGGGTTACACATAGGTTTAAAATAAAATCTAACAAAACTTCCTAAGCATTCAACACTAGACCACAACGTGTAGCCATAGAGTAAGAACGAGAAGGAAGATCGATTTTAGGATCGAGTGAAACCCTAAGTGCCTTTTCCTCGGAGATTAAACTGGAAATTATCAGAAAATAGAATGAATATTTGGAGTGCCACGACTTTTGGGAAAATCGAGACATGGATAAACAAATAGTCCAAATGGCTTCAGCACAGAAATTAATCTCGAAGATTTTAAGCATTAGCGTTAAGGGGAGAACGTATTTAAACTCTGAAATAAGAACTACAGAATGAAATGAACATCACCGTAATAAACCTCTGAAGACTCTACTCTGTTGTTTAAATGCGATAGTCTTTTGAAACTTACCAGGGAGATGGACATGGTCAACTAGTTTGTTGAGTAACAACCTCCAAAATGATAGTTTTCCCCACTCCGATGGATTAACAACACAGAGTCAATTTTCGAAGAGTCCACAATGATGAGGAAGGACCCACCTAATCCTAAGAGGAGGATGTGCTAGAAGATTAAATGCCAAAGGTATGGGGTTGGTCAGGCTATGTGCTAGGGAAGACTTGGCATGACGAGATTTGAGGAAGGTCAAGTGAAAGGGCCATTGTAAACTGCGCATACAGGACCTTCCATTAAACACAAGGATGGAGTCTTAACCAGGGATGATTTTAGGGGCTAAATTTCGCTCACGAGCTAATTTTCCATGGTTTTTCCAAAAACAAGATTCACTATTTTAAAAATGATTCGCCCAAATTATATAGCATAAAATTATTTTACCTTAAAAATCGCCAAAATTTTATAAAAACTATATAAAATCCTTAGAAATTTGAATATTTTTACAAAAATATCGCCAAACATTTATAGTTGGCATATGAAGGATTAGTAAGATTCACCAAGGTTTCTACATTTTAAAATAAATTTCCATCCTTAAAATCATCCCTCGTCTTAACTACCTATGGCAAATACATCTCCCACTCTTAATCACTAGAAATGTGAAGTTAATGGCAGGCTTTTCGAGAAGCGATTAGTCAAGTCTAGTTAGGTGATAAATTCCTCGTTTTAGTTAGACTATGGTCGATGATTTTGTTTTGCTAATATAATCCTTAGTTAAGACTTGTAGTGAAACAGAGTTTTGCATGCAGAAATTTATTTACCTAAAACCCTGATAAGCATAGTGACTAGAAGGATGGTAACCACGAAGAAATTCACCAAGGAAACCTATGTAATGACTCAACCCCTTTCAAAGGAGGATGTCGACTCATATGTTTCCAGGTATATTCTACCTAGGTTATTTTTCCCGACATAAGAAATCATATGTTAAAAGAGATTTAGGACAACAAGTCATATGTGTATATATATAAACACTATATAAATAGATATAGTTTTGATTATGTGTTGAAGAAAGGTGATGGGACTTTTAGAGGATCACTCTTACTAAGTTTTAAATTAGTCTGGTACAGGATTGTCGAAATATGGAAGATGGATTATAGATCTATAAACAAATGAATATTACCACTCCTTCATTATGAATCTTTTAAAATAAAATAGATGATAGTACCCCAAGGAATTTTTTTTTTATGGAAAAATTAAGGTACATTACATATGGTATCAGAGCAAAGGTTGTAGCACTTGGACCTTGAACAGGGCCATCTGATTACTTAGCATATAATTTTGTTTATGTAAAACTAATAAACCTTTATTGTTGCAAACATAAAACCTTTTTCTATTTTGTGTTAATCATGGCAGCACAGGATGACGCAAAAATTAGACTTGATGGGAATCCTGGATAAAGACTTCCTGAAAATTAGAGAGAGAATAGTGACTGAAGCTGGCCTACTGAAGTTTTAGAAATGATGAGGAATCTCATTGTTGAACTGCAGGTTTTCAAAGCTGGCAATGAGAAACTACAGAAAGCACAGCAGTAGCAGCAGGAAATAAATGAAGTCATGTTGCACAGTATAATGACAAAGAAAATCCCAAAGGACGATAACAATGAAGAAGAGGTCGGAAAAAGGGCCTCCAAGAATTTTGGGCCTGAAGCAGAAAAAGGGGGCAGTTTGTCTGAACGTACACCTTCAGTTGAGG
>ML853177.1:34171-59724 GCA_009831015.1 Picea engelmannii | reverse complement strand
GAACTGAGATATCAAAAATATTTTTACAACTTAAAAGCTTTAGAAATTGACATAGGACACTATTTGTTGAGTGCCATCAAATAAGAATAAACACACCTAAACTATCAACATTTGCAATAGAAAGTGTAACCAATCAAATAAAAGGTGCATCTAAAGTAACATCAATTGCAACTATAATGCCTAAGAAGGAAGCAATAAAAAGTATAAGACACATTATATAAAAAAAAAATTAATACACTACCAAATGGCATATGCAAGACCAAACTAGCATAAATTAGAATCAGCTAGTCAATTAAAATTGGTTAATTCTAACTGGGCTTGGTTAGAAAAATAAGTTGAGTTGGTTGCTAACTCAGTCAAAGGCGAAGCTAAGGCCGAACTCACTAACTAGACCAAATCAGAGAATGACACTTTTAAGTGCCTTAAAAATGAAATATATTTTAAACCTTAAAAATAATAAAAATTGTCCCTACCTCTTTAAAATCCTATTGCACCTCATTTACCTACAATTGCTCGCATGTGGGAAGTTTGAAGTTGATTTGGTGAGTCAACTCTTCCTATTGTTGGAGCTAATTTGGAGGTGATGTTAGAGAGGAAACCATTTGTGATTATTGTCTACCCAATGGCATAGAGATTGAAGAGGGCATTTGCATATTTGTGTACCCAGTCAGATTGGATTTGCCCATTATGTCTTGCTCTATTTGAAAGTTTCGTAAAACATTGATCTTATGCATCATAAAACTTATAATTTATGTATTTCGATGTGACTTTCTCTATGCACCCTTATACGCAATATAAATTAGTAAACTTGGATATTCGGTTCCTAATTATTCACTTTTTCCTTCCAAAGCAAGAAAAATCCTACAATATTCAAAGCTACCAGCCTAGCCTCTGTTGAAAAAAATTCAAGACTCGGATGTGCAACTACATCATCATGTACAAACAAAACCTAACCACTTGAAATAACCTGCTAGTGTTCCATAAGGGAATATACTTCCACTCATTCCAACTGCCTCTAGGCCTTGGATCGTTAATATGTTTCTTTATGCTTAAAGAAGATGAGCTCTTAGCTAATCAAAAGCAGTTTTAGGTCATACTCTAAGACCCAAAGGTAGTTTTAGTGAGTCACTAGCGTATCTCATATGATCATCGTTGAATCTACCAGAGAAGGATCATGTGGTATCCAAAAACACCTACCATGCCTATATATATATATATATATATATATATATATATATATATATATATATAATCTCATCCGATCATCATTGAAGCTATCAGAGAAAGATCATGTGGTATCCAAAAACACCTAGTGTGTGTATAACCTTTTTGACTCTCCTCCAAGGCATCCAAAAATGAGAAGTGATTTCATAATAACCTCAAAGCTCCTCTGTAATTACTCTAATGAATCATATTTTTTATGATATTGTTTTCAAACTAAGCAACATTGCCTTATCATTTTGAGCTCAATTCAAAGGGCCAAGATATTATAACCATTCCTTAGTATTAGTTGGACCTAATTCTAGACAAACATGTAACCAAACCTATAATAACCTATCCCTAAAACCGACACTTTGAAGTGTCATTTTCTAATTAGGTTGAATTACAAGCAGAGACAAACTTATTTTGGTTATGTTGCTTGCTACAATGTCATTGCCATTCAGATCCTCCCAAAAAATGATAAACACATTACAATTTAAATGGCTTTGACTAATGACTTGGACAACTTGTCTAGGTCTCATTATAAATTGACAAACTTAATCACAAAGATATATGCAGAGAACGGAAAGACATTATAATTACGGAGCTCCTATTTCTCATACATTTAAGAAAAGAACAATTTCATACATAATCTTTTGGGCTTCACATTCTTTTGATTTCATTGGAGAGTCTCTTCATTTCATTAATTAAACCGATACATGTGATACATTGCTCATTTTTTTTTTTAGTTTTTAAACTTTTATTATAGCAATGCATATATAGATTCTTTATAAAATAGAAAGAAAACAATAGCAATCACATATGATACTCAGAAATTTACCTTGGAAACTTTTAACCAAAAAACTTAACAAATGTTTAGAGCCGCACATCTAACACTCATCGTATTAACTTCACCATTACAATATATACAGATTCTTTATAAAACAGAAAGAAAACAATAGCAATCACATATGATACTCAGAAATTTACCCTGGAAACCCTTAACCAAGAAACTCAACAAATGTTTAGAGCCGCACATCTAACACTCATCGTATTAACTTCACCATTACAATACAATATATAGGATCATGCGGCATCCAAATCCTTAATCCGTTGACCTGGGTTAAAGTCCATGACTGGAATTACATTACAATGGGCCAAAAAACCCCAAAAACGGATCAAAAAACAATCCGAACTTTTTTTCTCAGAAGTTACACCCCTAATCCCCAAAAGGGGTCGGGCGACCCCCTTACTCCCATTTTAATGCACAGTACATAGGATAATCATATAAAGAATATAACACTTACCCAACACTTTTTAATCAGTAATTAATACAAACTCATCTTAAAATCCATGATATCAATCAACATTAACATTAATTTGGCAAGTTGATATTTTCCAGCACATAGCTTACCAAACCCCGTGTGGTTTCACCGTTGGGCAATTTCATTTATATTCCAAGAATAGAAAAGGTTTGGGCAATTTCATTTATATTCCAAGAATAGAAAAGGTTTGCAAACAAAAAGATGGTAATAAAAACTTCGAGGAATGAATTCAAAATATTCAAATCAATAAACGCAAACTTTATGCTACATTCTAAAAGCGAGGGATTAAAGGTTGCAACCCAGCCTTGCCAAATGTTTCAACTTGGATATGAGTCTGACCAAGCAAAATATAAGCTTTGGCTAGAAACCAAAATCCCTACCCAGCTACCCAAATTGACAAGATGAGCTAGAAAAGCCTTTGCACCAGAAGTAGAGTAAGCATACTGGAATAAAAAAAGCCACATAAAATGCATTAAATGTAAAATAGTCAAACCGCAATCTCAGATGACCAACGTCCAAACTAATCATGTAGCTAGTCACAATTTCATTAGAGTTCAATAAAGTATGGCAGGTGTTAAAGTGATATACATAATCTGTTTACATCTTTTTGCTAGCACTAGTAGCAACAAACCCTAGATAGATATTAACAGAAATTTGTATCTTCTTATTCTCCTGGAGATTTAAAAGTATATTGATAATTTAACCCTTGATAACAGAAAGGCACTATTATAGCTCTCTATTGGTAGATTGGCCTCTCAGTTTGGTGTGTTTATCTATGACTAACTGTAAAACAGAATATAGGATTCTTCTTTAGTGATCATGTTTGTTACTCTGTAAAATAATGGAATTCCTAGGACAGGGTCAGGTCAAACCCAGGTATGCTGACTGATTCCTTATAAGAATTGACTAGTAAAATCAAACTGGGCAGAAGACCAAAAGAAATATTTGTCTCTCTGACCAGCTGAATAACCTTTTAGTATTGGAATATATTTCGCTAAATACAAAAATCAAAGAAAATGCAAAAGAAATTCAATACGAATCAGTATATGGAAACAATCAAATACAAATCTAGCCTTCACTGCATCAACACACTCCTATCTCCTGCTATCATATAGCTTAATACTTTCTTATAAAAGTAACAAGTGAGAAGGAGGAGGCATCCAATCATGCAGTTTTCTATTTTAGACCTAAACTGGAAGTTTTGGGGGCATAAACTTTCTCTGCTTCAATATGTTTTGAATACAAAAGAAAAACAATCTGGCCGGCTAGGCCAAGTCAGTCAGCCAAATCCCTAAAATTCTACTTGCTTCTCCAATTTCCATAGTTTAACATTTTTTCATATGGAAAACGTGTACAGACATTTGATTCATAAGCACAAAATCAGTAGGAATGAGATTCATTAGCTGAATTCTTGCTCCAAGGAAAAATTCATAAATACGAATACTAATGAAGCACTCATGAACGATCAACCTAATACAATAGTCAATTCCTCAGTTTCACAAAAAGGAATCCACATTAATTCAGAAAAGGTTTGGATGTAGGCTTAACTCAACATGGAAAATCCATTCGAATCATTATTTGGAACAAGAGGTGTAATCAAGTACACAACTTATAACAGCATTGGGATTGTCCTTGAGTTGAAAATAGAGATCACTGATTAACAAATGAAAAACACAAAAAAGAACCAATAATCTGGATAGGCTACCAATAATATAATGAACTGGGAACCAAGACATCCACTGCAATGCTCTATAAATCCCAGTTTCCAGTGATCTGCAGCCGGGTTAGCAATGGCCCAAAAAGCTCACAAGCAATCATACCATCAAAAAGACAACAACTTGGTGAAAGGCCAATTTAGTTACAGAAAGAAGTCTCTGTTCACAACAAGAAAATAAGCAATAACTGCAGTGGCCCATTGTCAGGATGTGCAGATTCTATCAGTGACCTAATATAAAGTTTAAACCACCCAAATAAAAACCCCCAGTAGGCTATCCTGCTAATAAACTATGTGAAAAGTTGGCCAAAACAGACGAATATGCAGAAAAAAAGCTCTGTACACAATAACACTTGACAAATTCAAATTTGAACATAGAAGGAAGGCTATGTACAAGAACATAATAAACCCAGGAGAAGCAATAACTGCAATGGCCAACCGGGGAGAATGTGCAAATGTTTAACAGCAACTCAATAAAAAGCACTGAAATAAAAAAACCCAAATAGGCTGACCTGCTAAATAACTATACAAACGGCAGCTGCAACACATTGAGAAGAATCCATATACCCCCATCAAGATCTTGCAAGGCAAGGACATAGATTGAAAAGAACCTATATACTCCTCTCAAAATCTTCCAAGATCTCGGAGTCCAACAGAGCCTCAACAACTATACAGTTCGAGGAATTCAAACCCCTATTCTTGTACTCTGATTTTCTGCAGATGATTAGATCATAAATAACTATACAAACGGCATCTGATTTCCATTGAGAAGAATCCATAAACCCCTCTCAAGGTCTTGCAAGACAATGACATGGATTGAGAAGAATATATACACTCTTCTCAACATCTTCCAAGTTCTCCAAGTCGCAACTGAGCCTCAACAACTATAGAGTTGGTCTCTTAAGGCCACTCCTTGAAAAACTAAGGTTTGAAAAGGTTCTAACAGGTCTTGCATTGGCTTTCATTAGGTTGGTCCTGCGTCAATCGTGGAGCAGGTAAGGTTCTGCACTTTATCCAGTCGCTGGCCATACTGGGTTGGTCCAGACTGGATCAACCTTCGAGCAGTCAGGTAAGGTCCTGAAAGGAGGTCTTACCAGGATAACCCTTTGGAGAGTTTGGGTAAGACCCTTAAGGACCAACCCTTCTATCTCAGATAAGGGCCAGCTTTCCACCACTCTTGGCATGCACACAATACCATTCAATATAGAACTAATTGATGGAATTCCAACTTCGCATTCAAACTAAGGGCACTTGCCGGTGCCTGTTAGAAACTGTTGTAATTGCCACCCACTGATGCTGAGTAATAAATAAATATTAACTTAAACAAAGAGAAGGGAGCTTGGAATGAATAGTTTCTAAGTCACAACACTTGCTAAGATTTTTCAAGTGGGCTTGACTAACTATGCTTGAGTCAAAAGAATCTTGGGATGGGTGACCTTCCCCTGAAGTCCTGGTTATCAGGTGTAAATCCCATACGCGACAATTGATGTCATGAGATTTCATTTTACTGTATTCAATCTCACTTCTTCACCCTCTCACCTCATCCAATGAGCACATGAACAATTGATCATTATGACCAACGCTCATTGGAGATGAGTCACATTGAATAACTTTATATTCCAAATAATTCCCATCCAATGAGCACATGAACAATTGATCATTATGACCAACGCTCATTGGAGATGGGTCACATTGAATAACTTTATATTCCAAATAATTCCCTTGATGCAATGAGTGCATGAAAAATTGCTCATTATGACTAATGCTTATGGGAGATGGGTCATGCTAAATGACTTAATATTCTAGCCAATGCACCTGATACACTGAATACATGAGAAATTGGTCTTTATGGTTAATGCTCATGGGAGATGAGAGTGCATGAGAAATCAATCATTATGACTAATGTTCATAGGAGATTGGTTATGCTATATGACTTAATAGTCTATATGTTTTTTCTAATATTAACCCCCACCCCCACCCTCATTGAGGGTGGGACATTGAGGGTGGGGTGAGGGGTAATATTAGAGAAAACATAGTCAGTTCCCTTAATGCAATGAGTACAAGAGAAATTGGTCATTATGACTAAATCTCATGGGAGATGGGTCAAGACTCAATTAGCCTCATGCAATGAGTGCATGAGAAATTGGTCATTATGAGTCATGACTAATGCTCATGAGAGATGGGTCATGTTGAATAACTTCATACTCTAGGCACTTCACCTAATGTAATGATTGCATGAGAAATTGGTCATTGTGACTAAAACTCTAGTTTCAATCCCACTTCTTCACCCTGCCACTAAAGGTGAGGTGAAGATCACATGACAATTTTGTCATTACGACCACTGCTCGCGGGAGATTGGTTATGTTGAATGAATTAATGCTCTAACAAGTTCACTTGATGCAATGAGTGCTTGTGAAATCGATCATTAATACTAATGCTCATGAGAGATGGGTCATGTTGAATGACTTAACATTGATGTTAGTTCACTTGATGCAATGAGTGCATGAGAAATTGGTCATTATGACTACCACTCTAGTTTCAATCCCAGTTCTTCACCCTATCACTGGAGGTGACAATTGCTTGAGAAATTGATCATTGTAACTACTACTCATGAGAGATTGGTCATACTGATGACTTAATACTCAAGCCTTGGTGCAATGAGTGCCTAAGAGAATGATTATTATGACTAACGCTCATGGGAAATGGGTCACACTGAATCATTTAATATGCTACCCAATTCCCTTGATGCAATGAGTGCACGAGAAATGAGAAATTGGTCATTGTGACTAATGATCATGGGAGATAGATCATGCTGAATAACTCAATACTCTATCCAGTTCACTTAATGCAATAACTAATCCTTTGGTTTCAATACCACTGCTTTATCCTATCACCGGAGGTGACAATTGCGTGAGAAATTGATCTTTAGGACTAATGTTAATGGGATATTGATCATGATGAATGACTTAATAATCTAGCCAATGCACCTAATGCAATGAGTGCATAAAAAATGGTCATTATGACTATTGCATGAAAAATTGGTCATTATGACTTATGCAATGCACCTAATGCAATGAGTGCATGAAAAAATGGTCATTATGACTATTGCATGAAAAATTGGTCATTATGACTAATGCAATGCTCATGGCAGATGGGTAATGACTTAATACTCTGTCCACGTAACCACCCAAAATGATATTTCACGCTAACTTTACAAACTATTCCATCATATACTAAACTAAAACCACTCTAAACTGTATAATGAAATAGCTAACATTTTTTACACACACATAGTACCATTGAAATTAGCACTTATTGAATTCCACCGCTGTAAACCGCATAATGAAATAGCTAACAATTTTGATGCACACACAGTACCATTGAAATCAGTACTGACCAATTGAATTAGAATCTAACATACACCAACTAATCGTACCTACTGGATACAGTTGTAATGGCATCTACTGGTGTTCAAACAGAGACCATATAAACTGTTCCATCAAAATTGCAAAACTTACTGTAAATTGTATATATTACATTGAAATGAGCAAAAACAATTTAGATAAAAGTAAGTATTAATGAATCCCTGTAATGCTAAATCTAGGCATGTTAGTTTCAATAGTGATAAGATATAAGGGCATTTACTGGTGTTTGGAACACATGTGAACTATCCCATCATAATCACAAAAACCACTGTAAAATGTATACATTACATATGAACAACAATTTAAATTGAGAGTCAAGTGCTAATGGAGGTGTATACATTACATATGAACAACAATTTAGATGGGAAGTTGAGTGCTAATGGATTTTCGTAATGCTAATCCGGACACATTAACCTTAAAGATGAGATGAGAGGAAGCTTGTCAAAAAAGTAAAGGAAAAAAAATCATATCTTGAAGGGCAGAACCTTCCTGACAATATCTTCGCTGAGAGTATCAATCTGCTTATCGAGGCTCCGCAGCGTCTCCTGCTTTTGGGCCTCCAGCTTCTCGAGAGCCAGGGCGAGTTCCTTCTCCACCCGGCCTCGGGATTCGCGGAGCTTTTCATCGAGCTCCGCGGACATCTCCTTCTTCATCTGGTTCAGCTTCGCCGAGACCTCCGCCCGGGCGACCTTGAGCACTGCCTCTGCCTCCTCCTGGAGTTTCTTGATCTCGCCCGAGTTGTCCCGCACGCTCAAGAGCTTCTGCCTGATCGCCTCGTCCCTGTCGTCCATGAACTTGCCGATGGGCTTGAACCAGATGGCGTCCAGCGCCACCATGAGCAGAAGGAATTCCCCGATTATGATGGGGAGCGTGAGGTTGAAATCGAAGAGCTTAGCCTTCTCAGTCTCTTCGGCCAAGGCGGGCAGAGCCACCATGGCGGTGTTCATGGCGATCAGGCAACCATTTCTCAGGGCCGCGGGGATCTTGATGCTCGTTGCCCAATTGATAATCTGCGGTTTCTGTTGCTGGGCTTGGATTAGCAGGCGACAATGGGAGGCACTAATGGTGGATGTTGTTTTTCTTGCTAGTTTGAGAGTAGGAATGAGTGGAGTGGCCATCAATGCAGTGGCGGCCATTGTTGGGCAGTCGAGATGGAGCGATTCTCAGAGGCTTTGGCTATCTATTCGTTGAGTATATTCATGGTGGTCTCTCCAATATATTCTATTCTATCTTATTTGCCTGCCACCCATTTTTTATCTCTGTGGTTCCAAAACGAATGGGATAGCTCCCTGCTGCTCAGGGATCCCCCTCGGCCACTTCTACAAAATTGTGTTTCACTTGAGGTAAAATACAAATATTCACTTGTGAGAGAACCAATTTATAGTTTATTAGAAATGTAAAGTGTTTCACAAAATAATAACTGAAAAAAATTTAAGCGTGTGTAAAAATAAATATTTTAAATAATGAATTTATTTTAATTTTAAATATATAAAAGTTTAAAGGAATCAAACATATAAACTTCACCTTCTTTATTTTAAATTTATGCGATTGATATTTTTTTGGAGTTTGATAAATTGAGGATTGAAATAAATTTGGGTAGTTATTATACTAATGGGATATTTATCTTTGTACATGTTTTTGTTTTTATTAGTACAAGGATTATGGTATATTAGGTATATATGTTATCATAACTCTCATTTTTCTAGAGTGTGTTTGATAATCATACATTTTTTGAGGGTGTGTTATTGTGATGTTTCTCATTTGGTTGCTTGAAAATTTGAAGGTTATTTTGTCCGGACTATGATATTTACCTAGAGCATATCCATACTTTGTTCTAGGTTATAGGCGAGTCACACTCCTTCTCTAGTGCAACTCTTGTATACTTAGACATTTGTTAACAACTTTAACACTTAGACATTTTTAAACATACATCCATGAACATGAGAATCCAAGAGAACAACAACGAAACATATAAAAGAAACATAGATATAGTGTGGGCGGCACAAATCGTGCCTAACACCTAGCTAAGTCTTTGTTATTGTAGAACAATTAAAATATGAGCACTATCGGCTTAGTTTTCAACTTCGACAAAGTCATACAACTCGCCTCACCTCACCAAGACACCCATACACAGATTCGTCACCAAGACTCTTTGTCGCAATCGTCTCTGCAGCCACCTGCGGTGCACTTTAGGCAAGCCTCCAACTGCAGACTTATTGTCTCTTTGTTTCCACGAACTTCCCTAATTTCGGTTCTATCTCACGCATGCCTCCAATAGACCTGCATTTCCAGACTTTCCCAAAACCAACCCAAAAGAAGTTCGCCCAACTATGTCCATTGAATCCTCGTCAAGGTAGCACAAGTCCTCCCATGTGGAGTGACTTGGCTCCTTGAGGGAGTTCGCCCTCTTTGTCTACTTCAAAATCGCAGAGCTCTCTTGCACTCATTGTCTTCCAATCTGCCCTCCTTGGTTGTGTGCCCTTGTTCTCTTATAGGGACTCGAAAGGTCACCATCATGAACCATCACGTCCTTTTGTCAAAATGATGTCAACATGACATCACCCTTCCTCTTGATCACATATAAGGGTTTCCATGTCGATCAACGGTTGAGATTGCATCTCAGTTGGTCTTCAATCGACGTCCAGGATTACTCCTCGGAGTCCTACCCATTCGAGGTATTTTCAATCCAGTGGACCAAACTACTCTGAAGGACCCACTACGATCAATGGTTGAGATCATTTAGATCTCGAACTCTGAAAAATGCTCTGATCGATGATTTCCATGTGCCCACTTCTTGATCTTCAATCTCCTCCTTCTTACATGACCTTAGGTATTGACCACAGGCTATGTCTTTTGGTGTCAAAACACTATAGATTACCACCTTCATCAAGTAGTATCCCCTTTAGTGTAGCACGTGTAACGTCCCCAACCACTAACAGGTCGGGCAACGATACTGCGGAACATACCTTGTCTTCTACAGACTAGCTCTGATACCAATTTGTCACGTCCCCAACCACTAACAGGTCGGACAACGCTACCACGCGGAATCATACACATATATATGACATGCATTTTAATGAATTTAAAATAATCCACACATAATTACTACTACCATGCAGATTCAAAGGGAATGGACAGTAAGTCCACATGCAACGAAACACATGATACATTTCAAGTAACACAGCATGCATAACATACATAATTAAGCATAGAATGATACTTATCTTTTAACTAGAGTAAAACCACCAACTGCGTGCAGACCTTCCACGAACCTCCCAGCCTTATACCGCACTGCTCATCACTCTTGGTAGTGTGTCACCCCCGAGCTGGGACTAAACTCCATCGGGCAAGGGATTCCTAGGCCAGGCAAGGTCAATAGGAAATTCACACGGCTCATGAGGAAGGATTTTCTCCAAGGAGCCACTTACGCCTACTGCTCACAGACTCTCATTCCCCACATGCCTGTCCCACCCCAGGAGTATGCACCTTCACTGTCACACAGTCCATCGGATGCTCCACCTCCCTTGCCTTGGGCTTCAGCAATAGGCCAGACCAGACCAGAATTCTCAGAGCTCTGTAGCAGCTATGGGACTCCCTCCAGGAGAACTCACTTGTTGAACACACTCTCTCACCTGGAGAGAGAGTTGCTCACAGACCTGACAACCTGCCTCTTCCACCACTAGCCTGACAACCCGCTTCTTCAGTCAATCTTCGACTCAGTTCCAGCAAGGAGAGGACAACAACAATGGTTCAATATGGCTCAGGGAAAAAAGGCAGCAACCTAAAAATGGTTAAGGTATGAACTCGGTTTTGCAGTGTGGATAGACTGGGTTCACAGGATAACACAAGTCGGTTTTTCCCCCAGTGAGTGGTTTCTCAAATGTGTGTGGGTATGCCGAGGTCGATTGCAGAGGCCCCAAAACAGGGTAGACAGCTTATGGGGTATGTCAAGCGAACCCCCAGCACGGTTTGACTCTTTGGTTTTAACTGCATGAGCTCAGGTCAACACCTGTCTTCCTGGAGCTGCATGCACTCCATTTAGCATATGTTCCCTTTCCAGGAACTTAGGATAACATTGATCATGTCCACCTTAGCCTTTAGGAATTAATAATAAAAATATTATTCCTTTAGAGGTAAGCCCCCTAGCTTAGACCCTAGGCCCCAATACTTATCCCCCTCCCTTACCCTACCTAGTGGAGCTTAGTCCCCCATACTCTTTCTTCATGGTCGGTCTACACACAGCGATGTTTATATTTTATTAATGATCTGCATAATTACATATACAAAATCAAGCTCATGGCCTTAAGCATCTAGGCTCTCCAGCCTAATAAACATATAAGTCTTCAACTTATAAACACTTGGCTCACCGACCTATAGACATAATTACAATTCAGCAATATAACTAGGGCTCATCCTTGGGGATATTACAATCCCCTCCCCTTATTTTTGCATTGTCCTCAGTGCAACCTCTTTACACAGCATCAACAAGATTGTTCAAAATCTTCAAAAAGATGCAGGTATTCTGCCCACATAGCATCCTCATGCTCCCATGTTGTGTCCTCGGGACCATACCAGGTCCACTGAACTTTTACAAGCCCAATGGCTCGATTCCGGAGTTGCTTGTTTTTCCGGTCCACTATACGCATCGGATGCACCTGCAAGACACCTTCTTGCTCCACCTGAATCACATTCCAATCAATCACATGATTAGGATTAGGTATATATTTCTTAAGCAATGAAACATGAAACACATTATGTACAGTCATGGATGCAGGCAATGCAAGCATATATGCAACTGGTCCAATCATTTCTAGGTTTTCAAATGGCCCACAAAATATGGTTTCCAACTTTAAACAGTTTCCCAGCCTCAAGGAACTTATATTGGCTTTCACTTTCAGGAAAACATGATCACCCACTTTAAACTCCATGTGGGTCCTGTTCTTATCAGCATAACTCTTCTACTTGTCTTGGGCAACTTTCAAATCCTGCTTAATCTTCAGCATTTGTTCTTCCATTTCCTTGAGCAACTCTGGCCCAACCACTTCTTTGTCAATTGGGTTATCCCAACTTATTGGAGTGTTGCACTTTCTGCCATAAAGTGCTTCAAACGGGCTCGTCTTCAGTGATGCTTGATACCCATTGTTGTAGGCAAATTCTACCAAGTGTAGATAATCTTCCCATTTAGATGGTGTGTCCATCACATACATCCTTAACATATCTTCTATTACTTGGTTCACCCTCTCTGTCTTCCCATCAGACGCAGGATGATAAGCAGTGTTGAAGTTCAGATTCGTTCCAAACCCTTCAAATAACCCCTTCCAGAAATTTGAGGTAAATTTCGGGTCTCTGTCAAACACAATCGTCTTGGGAAGACAGTGCAATCGTTCCACTTCCCTCATAAATATATCGACAACATTAGTTTCCTTGTGAGTAGTCTTCAATGGAATAAAATGGGCAGCTTTCGTAAGCTTATCCACCACCACCATGATTGAATCATGCTGCTTGCCAGATCTAGGAAATCCTGTGATGAAATTCATTGTCACTACCTCCCACTTCCACTCAGGAATGGGTAAAGGCTGTAGTAACCCTGTTGAGTGCCTATGTGCAGCCTTGACCTTTTGGCAGTCCATACATCTGGCAATGTATTCTGCAATTTCTTTCTTCATACCTGGCCAAAAGTAATGGCTCTTGACTGTTGCCACAATTTTCTGATATCTAGGGTGCCCAGCATAAGGCACATTATGCATTTCTTTCAAAATCATAATTTTCAACTCTTGGAAATTGGGTACATAAACTCTATTTTTGTACAGGAGTGTTCCATCAGTTTCCAATTTATAATCTTCCACTTTCTGTAGCATCTTACCTTGTTGTAGCTTTGCTACCAATTCCATGTACATCAAATCTGCATTTGCAACTTTCGAAATTCTGCCTTTAATACCGGTCGGATACATGCTAATGGTCGTAGCATGTAGTTCATGCACTCTACTGCTGAGTGCATCAGCCACTTTGTTCTCCTTTCCTTTGATATGCTTGATATCAAAGTTGTACTCACAAAGGGATTCAAACCATCTACTTTGCCTAGCATTCAAGGTTGGTTGATCAAACAAATACTTCAGACCATTATGGTATGTCCTTATTTCAAACCTCCTTCCCATGAGGTAGTGCCTCCATTTCTTTAGAGCGTGTACAATGGTCGCCAACTCCAAATCATGAGTTGCGTAGTTCTTTTCATGCTCTTTCAATTTCCTGGACTCATAACATATTACAAACCCATTCTGGTTGAGGACTCATCCCAGTCCTTCTTTGCATGCATCTGTACAGACTACAAAATCTTCATTCGGATCTGCAATCCTCAGGATTGGAGCACTGGTTAACAACTGCTTCAATTACTGGAAGCTTCTCTCACATTCTTTTGTCCATTGAAATTTCTTCTCCTTCCTTTTCAAGGAAGTGATGGAGTGAGCCATCCTTGAGAACCCTGCAATGAACCTTCTGTAATAGCCAGCTAGACCCATAAAGGATCTGACTTATGACACATTCTTCGGTGCTGACCATTCTCTAATGGCTTCTATCTTCTCAGGATCCACGACTATCCCATCCTTTGAAATGATATGTCCCAAATAATGGATCTGTTTTTTATAAAATGAGCACTTGCTCAATTTGGCATACAGTTGGTGCTCTCTTAGCACTTGCAACACCATATTCAGATGATGTTCATGCTCTTCCTACGACTTGGAATACACCAGGATGTCATCCAAAAAGACTATGACAAACTTGTCTAGATATTCCCTGAATACACCATTCATTAGGCACATAAAAACAACTGGTGCATTTGATAACCCAAATGGTACCTCTGTGAATTCATAATGACCATACCTTGTTCTGAAGGCAGTCTTGCTGATATCTTCATCCTTTATCCTTACCTAGTGATACCCTAACCTGAGATCTATTTTTGAAAATATCTCGGCATCCTTCAACTGATCAAAGAGATCATCGATCCTCGGTAAAGGATACTTGTTCTTAATAGTCACTTTGTTCAACTGCCTGAAATCGATGCACAATCTCAATGTCCCATATTTCGTTTTCACGAACAAGACTGGGGCACCCCAAGGTGACACACTTGGGCATATATACCCCTTCTTCGGAAGTTCTTCAAGCTGCAACTGCAGTTCTTTCAGCTCTGGTGTACTCATTCTGTAAGGATTTTTTGACACTGGAGTTGCTTCAGGCATCAGGTTTATAGAGAAATCAATATCTCTCTTTGGGGGTAGTCCGAGTACCTCCTAGAATACATCTTCAAAATCCTTTAATACTGCATGGTATTCAATATTTGACACCTTATCCTTAGGTTCCTCTTTCATATGAGCTGCAAATATTTGGCAGTCTTTCCTGTAGCACTTCTTCAACTGCATTGCTGAGATTTCTCTGATAGCAACTTCTTTGGGAATTCCTTGGATGGTTCTCTGATTTCCTTCCTCTAGGCAAGTGAATGCCTTGTTATGACCGTTTAAAATGACATGGTGTTGGTCCAACCAATCCATCCCAATTAGACAGTCATAGGAACCTAAAGGTAAAATATTCAATTCAACCCTTGTGCTCAGTCCATTCATGTCCATTGGACAGGACTTAACCCACTCAACAACCTTTCTCTTGGCTCCCATAGCCAACTACATTAACCAAGATTTCCCATGCTTGCTTCTTGGAAAATGAAAACTTTCCACCATTCTAGGATCTATATAACTATGACTAGCTCCTGAATCAATTAAAATAGTAATGGGTTGGTTGTTGATCATACCTTCCACTTCAATCATATGTGACTGATATTTTGCTTGCTTGTTGTCCAGGGCTGCGTAGATCCTTGGTACCCTTTTGCCCATGTCCTCCATTGTTTCTGCCTATTGAACATTGTGGACAGTTCTCATTTTATCATTTATGTGGGGGCAGTCTCTGTACCTATGATTTCCTTTACAACCCCAACATTCCATAGGTGTCTGTCTTGGCATTTTCCCACCTACTTCAGCCTTCCTGGGCTCTCTAAAGCCTGACTGTCCTTGATGACTATTTCTGAAAAAGGATGTCTTAGCTCCCTTATTCCTCTGATCCATCTTGAAATTCTTCTTGTCTTCCCAAACCTTTCGGAAAGTGGGCTTTTCTTTTTGTTGCTCATATAAGCATTTTGCTCTCCTTGTCGTTTCTTCCATAGTTTTAGGATCATCATACTGGATCTTGTCACCGATGGAAGGTGGTAGTCCACTCAGATACCTTTAAATTTTGACAGTCTCATCTTTGATGAACGGAACATACTTCAGCAATTCTAAAGATATTTGTTTGTATTCACCAATGGTCATGTTGCCCAGCTTGAGTTCAAAGAACTCTTTCATCCTTCTGTCATAGTATCTCTTAGTGAATTATTTCTTTTCAAAATACTTCTTGAATTCTTTCCAAGTAATATCTTTCTCTTTAATGTGTTGCACCTGCATTAGTTGATCCCACCACATGGATGCCTTTCCTTTCAGTTTATACATTGCAATTCTTCCTTCTGCATGAGAGGAATAATTCTGCACTTGGAAATATTTCCTCATACCAAGCAGCCATGTTTCAACATCTTCCTCCTTCTTGTGTTCTCCATCAAACGTAGGAGGCTTAATCTTGTTCATTTCACCCTTCAGTGCATCCACTCCAGATCTCCTATGTTTTCTGGTAGGAGATGGGCTTGAACTACTGTGTGCCTCCTTATTGATATGTTTCAAGGAGTGACGATGATGCCTGCTAACGCTTCTTGATCTTCTTTTCTTCTCAGGGGTATTGTGACTCCCTGTTTTGCTTGAGTCACTCTCCTTATCCAACTTCTTTTCAATTCTCTCTAGACTTTGCATCAACTTTAAGTTGAATTTTCCTTGTTGATCCTTGGCTTTCATGAGATTTATGCTATCTGTTCGATGAGTCTAGGCATATTTCTACAATCTTTCAATGATTTTCATCATGTGCCCTTCCTTATCTATCTCTTCTCCATGCCCATTGGAGTTTGATCCTTCCACTCCCAAATGGACATCCATTCCTTTTACTTCATTCTTTGAACTGAAAGCATTACATGCCTCCTCCATTTCTCTACACTCAATGGCAATTCGCTTCGGTTCTGACACTCGTTAAACTCTGCAAACACAATGTGCAGTCAACCGAAGTTTGTCAATCCATCGGTCCTTAACAATTCCCACAGTATTCATAAACCAATATGACTCACGAAAACTTTCAAACTCCATTTTCTTTCTGAGCTCTGCTCTGCTATAATTTTTGGGTGCTAGCCCCTTTCTCTCAGTCCCCAACCCATGCGATCATGGTCTGTGACCAAGTGCTAGATTAATAGGTGCTTACTCGGGCCTTCGGCTTCAAGAATTTTCAAACACAACACAACAATCTCTCGAAGTTCTGAATTACCGAACTCACGAAGTAGGTGGATCATCAGTTTACGTCTACTCAACACCCGACGGCTAACACTCACTATGGAACCTCAAGCGTCTGAGTTCTAGGACTTCAAAGCTTCGGGACTTCAAAGGATTTCACATCCGCACATCCCGAACCGTAAATCTCTGAACATTCCCATGTCACCTTTGGTGGCGTCATTACGTCAAATCACTTACGTTTTTCCAATTGTAGGAGCATGCAATAGTGGTTTGGAGTAACTCGCCTTTCGTCCCACAATTCTTCTGACATTGACACATAACCCCTCAGTGAAACCGTGGTTTGGATTGCAGGACCGCCTTGGAGAATTAACTCTTGTGCAACTTGGGTCTCCGCAATGTCTCCTGGTCATCGATCTTGATGTATCGTGATCAACGCCAATGCGGGTCCTTCGAAATTTAACTTCATTATGTAACCTTGGGTCCCACTAACCATGCTCATACGAAGTGCCACGTGGTGGAATACTAGCAGCTAACACGTGGCCCAGTCAGATGGGTGACAGGTGTCACATTGCAAATGGCATTTCAATCTCCCATGGTTCAAAACCCCCTGAGACGTGGCACACAACCCATGTGTCCACGTCAATCCAAGTGGCATCATCATGACTCACTACTTCAGCTCTTCGGGACTTCGGAACTTCGGGCTTCGGGAGTTCTCTCCTCAGCACACACTAATTCTCTCGAACGCCGAAATCCCAAACAAACCAATCTGCTGACACATGTCCCTCTTGACGGACAGTCTAGATTAACTCTCGACTTCGGAGCTTTGGGAGATTTCTCTCTTCACCACTGCGTTTGACCTTTTACCTTGGCTTGCTCCAATGGTCGAGCTCTTCTCCCCATGTCTACGGTGTAGATCCACTTCGGGGACTTCGGGGCTTCGGGCCTTTGGCCTCTTCCACTCTATAACCCATAACTTCACCACAGCCACAAAGTCCAAAGGACTTGGAGGTTAACTCTCATGATCCTTTTTCAAGATCTGACGGTCATGAAGGATTTCCCTTCCTTCTGAACATATCCTACGGCCCCAACACCACAAGTGTTGTGATTTCTTTCTCTGTGGCCAAATACCATGTCTGTCGCGGTTTTATAATACCGCTACACCTACTGAGCTTCATAACATGGAAAAATTAACCTCTTGGCACTCAGGAATGTTCTAAGGTTCGAAATCGGTTCCTTTTGACACAATTTCCATCTGAAACCTTGGGTCCAATGACCACTTATCCAGCCCATCCAGGCTCAGCGTTGAAACCATGGCTCTGATACCAATTTGTAATGTCCCCAACCACTAACATGTCGGGCAACGCTACTGCGGAACATACCTTGTCTTCTACAGACTAGCTCTGATACCAATCTGTAACATCCCCAGCCACTAACACGTCGAACAACACTACCATGTGGAATCATACACATATATATGACATGCATTTTAATGAATTTAAAACATTCCACACATAATTACTACTACCATGTTGATTCAAAGGGAATGGACAGTAAGTCCACATGCAACAGAACACATGATATATTTCAAGTAACACAACATGCATAACATACATAATCAAGCACATAATGATAGTTATCTTTTAACTAGAGTAAAACCACCAACTGCATGCAGACCTTCCATGAACCTCCTAGCCTTAGACCGCACTGCTCATCACTCTCAGCAATGGGTCACCCCCGAGTTGGGACTAAACTCCACCAAGCAAGGGATTCCTAGGCTAGGCAAGGTCAATAGGAAAGTCACACAGTTCATGAGGAAGGATTTTCTCCAGGGAGCCAATTATGCCTACTGCTCACAAACTCTCATTCCCCACATGCATGTCCCACCCCAGGAGTATGCACCTTCATTGTCACATAGTCCATCGGTTTCTCCACCTGCCTTGCCTTGGGCTTTAGCAATAGGTCGGACCGTAATTCTTAGAGCTCTATAGTAGCTATGGGACTCCCTCCAGGAGAACTCACTTCCTCAACACACTCTCTAACCTGGAGAGAGAGTTTCTCACAGGCCTGACAACCTGCCTCTTCCACCACGGGCCTGATAACCCGCTTCTTCAGTCAATCTTCAACTCAGTTCCAGCAAGGAGAGGACAACAACAATGGTTCAGTACAACTCATGGAAATAAGGAAGCAGCCCAAAAATGGTTAAGGTATGAACTCGGTTTTGCAGTGCGGATAGACTCGGTTCACAGGATAACACAGTTCGGCTTTTCCCACAGTGAGTGGTTTCTCAGATGTGCATGGGTATGTCGAGGTCGATCACAGAGGCCCCAAAATAGGTTAGACAACGGATGGGGTATGGAAAGCGAACCCCCAGCACGGTTTGACTCTTTGGTTTTAACTACATGAGCCCGAGTCGACACCTGTCTTCCTAGAGTTGCATGCACTCCATTTAGCATACATTCCCTTTCTGGGAACTTGGGATAAGATTGATCATGTCCATCTTAG
Organism: Picea engelmannii; assembly: GCA_009831015.1. Taxonomy (NCBI): domain Eukaryota; kingdom Viridiplantae; phylum Streptophyta; class Pinopsida; order Pinales; family Pinaceae; genus Picea; species Picea engelmannii. The sequence continues at coordinate 40,157 of ML853177.1, read as the reverse complement.
CCTTTAGGAATTAATAATAAAAACATCATTCCTTTATAGGTAAGCCCCCTAGCTTATCCCCTAGGCCCAAATACTTATCCCCGTCCCTTACCCTCCCTAATGGAGCTTAGTCCCCCATACTCTTTCTTCATGATCGATCTACACGCAACGATGTTTATATTTTATTAATGATCTGCATAATTACATATACAAAATCAGGCTCATGGCCTTCAGCATCTAGGCTCTCCAGCCTAATAAACATATAAGTCTTCAGCTTATAAACACTTGGCTCACCAACCTATAGACATAATTACAATTAAGCAATATAATTGGGGCTCATCCTTGGGGATATTACAGCACAGGTTTCAAGTGTGGTTTCCAAACCACTTCTAGGGTTGTGCTATACCTTTAATCATCATCGTGCATCCTTTGATGGTATTTAAATTACCACTCATGGGGGTTTCCTTCATGCTAAATCCCAAGCACTTTAAGTGTGCGCTATCAACATGGATCGGTGTTCCTTCATTGGTCAACGATCAACATTTAATCCTCGATTCAATGGTTCCTACACATGGGACTTTGATCCAACGGTATGGACTTAATTCAGATGCGATCCGACGGCTATAATCAACCCATCCTTTGCAAGCTATCATACATGAGGGACCCTAACCAACGGCCAAGATTATTTTTTTGTGTCGAATTCGATGGTTGTGATTCTTTCTGGGGAAAGACAAGAGATTTCTCAAGTTAACAGTATGATCCAGGACTTGGTGGCTCAAGGACTTCTTCTAAGTATATTCTAAGGCTTACTAGGCCCTTCAGGAATCTTCAAAAGCCTTCCTAAACCAGCTAAGGCTCTCATTCATCATCATCTGCATGGGGAAATCCCTCCTATGCATTGTCCATACAAAAACAGGGTTTTTCTAGCCCTAGCTAAGCATAATCATGCTAAGTACAACTATGATATTAGTGAATTATATGGGAATACTACACATATGTGCAAGGTTATACATAACACCAGGATTATACAGATCACACTAATAATTACACAGACTCTGTGCATGCTCAGAATTATACAGTTCTTGGTAATTCTAGCAACAAATATGCACAAGTGTAAATCCGATAGCCATTACCATGATAGAAAAGCATAATTATCAGCTCATGTGCAAATATGACAACAAATATACTGAAGCATGTTAGAAACAACAAATATCCATAACAAGAATACATAATTATTTGCATAGTAACTTTAACAAATACACAGTGGACATTTTTCTGGTATAAATATGCCACTAACTGCATATACATAGAATGTATAGTTCCAGGCAACTCTAACAACATATGCACACAAGTATAGTTACAACTACAATTATTATTGTTTGTAACATATAATTGTCATATCTGAACAATCTTTGCAATGAATATTCAAGGATAATTACAATAGTAAAAACCCATGACAACATTCACATATTACAACTTATGTACAAGTTTAACAATAGTTATTTTGAGTATAATTAACACAACAAATACCCATAATAGAAGTACATGAACATTTGCATAGCAAGTATCCAACACAAAATTACATACTCATTCATACTGTAATTTAAACTAACACATGGTGGTAACTTGTCTGATATAAATAGCCACCAATTGCATACAGACCTTCGACTTTCCTCCCAGCCTTAAACTCGGTTGATTATAACTCAACAACAACTCACCCCTGAGTCGGGCATAAACTCCACTTGGGCAAATGGATTTCATATCTCAGACCATTCTTCTAAACAAAAGTATTGTTCAAATTCAAGTGCCAACTCCATCCAGCTACAGTCCCTCATTCCCCACATGCTTGTCCCACCTCAAGAAGTGTGCCCCTTCTCTACTCGATAATCCTTCATCTTCTCCACTTCCCTTCCAAGTCTTCAGCAACATGTCGGACATGAAGTCTCTGAGCCCTGTAGCTACAATCGACACTTTGGGAAAACAATTCCTAGAAATTCTCTCACCTGGAGAGAATGCTTACGGGCCTGCCAAGCCACTTCTTTGACAACACTTCTCTCACCTAGATAGAATGCACACGGGCCTAACAACCCACTTCTTCATCTTAGTTTCCAGCAATCCCGCTTCAAGCGTCCTCAAGCGAATATGGAGATGGAAACCAGTACATACAGCAGTAGCAGGGAGATGGTACGAATGGTGGCAGTAGAGAGTGGTCCTATCCACCCCTTGTGAGAATGGTATATAGAATTTTCCTAAAATCATTGAAGAGAATGATGGTCAAGATGGGAAATTACACTAAGTTTTCACAATATATTGCATGTGCATAAAATGGCACTTGTCACCTTCTAATCTCCCTTTGCACCCACTTGATGATTCGTTCCATCCCTTTGGGAACTTAGGATAAATTGGTATGTCCCATAAAGTGACTTTAAAAAATATTTAACAATATTTCCCTTGGCTTAAGCCCCTATGGCTTATCTCTCTTCCTAGACCCTTAGGCCCCTTTCCCTTCTAGTGGAGTTTATGCCCCCTTACTGTTTTGTCAGATCGGTCTGCAGTAGTGGTGTGATTTTATTAATATTTGAGTGTGTGATTACAAAATACAATGTTAGACATGCTAGCCTTTTATCATCTAGACTCTTTATCTTAATAATCACATAGGCACTCAGTCCCATAATATCCTGGATCACCATCCTGTGCAAAATGTACATACAATTACAACTGGGGTCAACCTGGGGTATTACACAAATCATGAGTACGGATAAGAGAAACAAAATCATGCCAAGATCGGCATATGCATCTACAAGCTTGCTATATCCATCTTTTAATGGGGTTGCAATATTACAACAATGGCTCATCTTGCCTCCAAGCAAGGTCTTCATGATGCAACCCTTGCATCTTATAAGGCCAATCCATGTATTCGATAAATGGCCTTCTTGGATTTCATGTATGATTCACTCTTCAAGGCTTGAGATGGCATTGTAAGAAATCTGAAAAATACCTCTTTGTTTCCCAACAAAGATGTAGATGAAAATTGAAGTGTAAGTTCAATTCTTGAGAAAAAAAATTGCTCCCAAATTAAGACATGTTCCCCTTGTATATGTGGTTGGAAATCCTTACAACAAGCAATAGATTGAAAACACTTTTTCTCCATAGATATTTCATTATCCAAAAGATACTTCCTAGCTTGAATTTCAATGACAAATCTAGGAGGATATGAGGAAGGACATGGTTGGAAATTTATGATATGAAAGTCCACATACCTCATGCAATTTATAGCCATAAAAGGGTGATTCGAATTAGATCCAAAAAAGAACAAATGGCCATCGACACATGTTCTAGGATGATCATCACGGGCAATGTTTAAGGCTATGGATGTAAAAGTAGATCAACTTGTTGGTTTGAAGGGCCCCAAGCCATCACGATTGATGTCCACCCTTGTATGTAATATAGTCTTAAGTCAAACATATGAGATGTGAAGTCGAGTAGTATATTGTTGTACATAAAGAAATAATGTAATAAGAAAATATGATACTTTCATGAGACCTTCTTTCTCCCATGGGAAAAAATACAAAAGAAAGGAACAAACAAAGAGAAGAAGCAGAAGAAAGTTGGAGAGAAGAAGGAGAAGAAAGTTGGAGAGAAGTTGAAGCATTGGGGATGCCTGACCTTCCATCTATCCCCCGAGTCAACCCAGTCTTCTATATCATGTTTCCCCGCAATGAGAGAGGGGTTATTTGGCTATGAATGAAGTAGGAGGTTACCCAAAAAACATTGAGGAGCATAGAGATGAACTAGAGAGCATGTAACTTTCCCATTGATGCATATAAAGAGCCTAGCTAAAGCCAATTGAATTTGGTTTTCCCATTTGGGTTTCCAGGGTAAATTTTGAGTTCGATGTGTGGTTATGGTTTATGGTTTTTATTGTCTTTGAACGGTAATGGTGTGCATTGTAATTTAGTTGTTGTTTATGATTTGTTTTAGTAAAGAGAACTTTGTGTCGATTATGACTTGAGTTTGTTTTCCATGGATACAGTTCCCATGGGCCAATAAACCAGTCTTACATCTCTCTAACCATGCTCGTACATCCATTTTGAAGTTTGGGAATCAACAACTCTCCTTCCAGAGTTGTTGTTATTTACTTGGAAGTTGCAATTTTAGTTTTAAGAGTTGTTGGGGAATTTTCTCTTACTTTCAAAGTCAAATTTATTGCTAGCTAGTGTCTACACTGTGTCCACGAATCGTACATTATGCTTCAACATTGTTGGGAATTTTTTCCTTTGCCCACGACCATATATAGAACATGCTCAGTATTCTAGCATCGCTTGGGAGTTTATTCTTTTCCATGAGCCATATACACGTTTTTCTACATTGTTGGTTGTCCAATATGGTCCCTAAATATTTTTTGTCATCATAGGTCACCAAATTTTCCCTTTGGACATTTTCCTTCATTGTTGGGTATCCAATTTTCCCTCTAGACATTTTCCTTCATCTTTAGGTATCCAATTCACCCTCTGGATATTTTTAATCATCGTTGGTTAGTTATTTCACTCTCTAATCATTTATCTCCATTGTTGGTCAACTCAACTCGTCCATTGATAATTTTTCTTCATCGTTGTCCGACTCCTTCCACCATGCCATTTTCCCTTCTTCATTCGGTTGACTACACTTGCCAATCAACTAGATTTCCTCTTAGGCCAATTGGGGTTTTCTCTTGGTCAATCAACCTTCCTTGGTTGACTGGGCATGCAAATGGTCGACTTGTCAGTTTTCTAGTTGACTTACCCCACTCCCTAGTTGATCAATCTATCATTTGGTCGACTCAACCATTGGGGTGGTTGACTGGTCTATTATTTGGTTGACTCGACTATTGGGTGGTCAATTGATCTATTGGCTAGTCGACTCGACTATTGGCTTGGCTAGTTGAGTTATTGTTAGCTAGTGAGAGCTAAGGAAATGTAAAGATAATGGTTGGTGGACATTGGAGTGTTTTCATTTGATTGAGGTGTAAATTGAGGTAGCTACATTGTGGTATGGAACTAATGGTCCATCTTACAAGTTTCCCATTCTAGATTATATTTGTATTGAAAAAAATTCAGTGTTGGTGAAATGGATAAGCTATAAGGCTTCCATTTATGGATAAAAAGTCTCTTGATGTTGATTTTTCATGCACAAATTCTTCAAAATTTAGAGGAAAAGATGGCTGAAAAAATTGTGCATTTTCACCATTGAAATCGCATCAATTTGATTGCAAAAAAAATTCCCTATCTATGAGACAATGTGGTTGGAAAATTTTTAAATATTGATTGTCATACACATGCCCCATAGAAACACCATCATCCTTCATAAAAAAATGGTTGTAAATTACCCAAAGAAAGTTCAAATTTCTGCTTTTTCATCCTCAACCACATGTTCTCCAATCTGAAAATTTTCTATGATATCCAAAATAAAACATGGTTGTAAATTAATCATGAAATCTTTTGAAAATGCATTTGCTAAAGATGGTTGTTCCAAAGGCAATAATTCTACAATCTTGACTCTAGAATCATTATTAGTATCATAAATTGGATCCCCATTAAAATAAAAACCACTTACATCCCATTTATGCCTCCCAATATGTAGAATATCATCAATATTTCCAATCCCATGCCCATCATGTTCTTCATCAAATAAGAAATTGACCAAATCCAAGGGTTTCTCTAGAAATTCTTTCTTTTTCCAAATCATCAAAGGATGCATCATAAAACTCAAAAACTTGGAAAGGAGTAAAACTCACCAGAACCTTGTCTTTATGTGAAGCAAAGATGGAAGCTTGTATGCCCTTATATTTATTAAATGGATAAGTAAATACCTTCTCAAATTCATAGTCACTTGAGGGATTTTATTCAAATTCATTTTTCTCAAAATCACAACAATAAAGATCAACAAATTCAGAATTTTGAGAATAACTAAAGCTTGTCAATTCCTCATCTTCATGAGGATGAATGCTCTCTCCAATATGGTATTCTTC
>ML853177.1:19921-34071 GCA_009831015.1 Picea engelmannii | reverse complement strand
GATATCTCTTGGCTAGGGTTTGGACTATCTAATCAGCTTTTTGTGATGCGCTATCCTTGGGGAGAGATGCGCTGCTCTTTGTTTGGCTATCTAGCCTAGGGTTTGCTTCCGGAGGAATTCTCAGGTCAAGGTTAAGGTGCTCGAAGGGAGGCTTCGGCATGTGGTTGGGTGACGAGGGTATCGTCCATGGTAAAACGAGCACACCATCTTATATATTCTAACAAATAAAATTCATTCAAGCCTAGAGTTATTCAAGACCTGTCAAATATAAAAATAATCAATTTAAACAACCTTGGTTTCAAAAGAGTATTTTTAATTTTTATGTTTACTCGAAATCAAAGGAAAAAATCGGAGTCCACACAAGTGTAGACATTATGCTATTTTTTTTTATATAGTCCATTTTTACATATTAAAAATGAGTTTGTGTTTGTTGTCATCCAAAAAAAATACTAAAGCACTACTATGGTGCATGTAGAATGTCGTAGTATATTTTTTTTTCCAAATTGATAGTTTAATATTGAAAAAATTGGAATCCACAAATGTCATTGATTATCCATTCCTAGATTTTTTTAAGGACACACTATGTAAAAATATCAATTTGAGATATGAATTGTTGATTAAAAAAATTCACAAAAGTTATGAGTGGGAAGCTAATAAAAAATTCCTATAAATCATGTTTTTACTACAAATCAAAATTCCAAACGTAGATATAAGTTACGGTAGTCGAAAGTTGAACCAATAAAAACAACATTTTATTATGCCAAAAGACAACAATATAGCAATATATCTTCAAGGATTCACCACATGCTTCTTTAGCTATTTTATAAGATGCATGTAAATAGGAAGTTATTGAAACCAACGTATACAAAAGATGCCCCCTATTTCATTTTTCTTAACTATTGTAATATTTCAATTTTGGCCCTTTGGATGTATTGGATTGAATTTTGTATAAATTGTAAATAAGTGGTTATAATGACGGGAGTCAAACCATATGAGCTTAGATAAAATGACTTTGTGAGTAAATGATGTAAATATCTTGTATGAATTCCGAGTGTGGAGCGCAAGGCCAAGACCGGACTAATGAATGGTTAGGCATATAATTGTGATAAATATGCTTTCTATATACCATGTGGTAGACTTGACATAGTATTATCAAGATATGTAAATGTTATTTGAAAAATAATATAAAGATCCAAAGTTGATTGTGGAGAGAATGAGAGGGGCTATGAGTCTGCTATAGGGGAAGAAGAAAGGGAGGTCAAGGGGGGAAATAAATTATCCAAGTTGCCCAAGTTTCCTAACTTTTACCTTTTTCCTTAATATCATGTACTTTATTGAAACCTCAACCAACATGGTTGGTGGAGAAGTCCACCTTCCATAGTTATGAGGGCATGGAGGTTAAGTACAATAGGACATAGTGTAAGAGAGTCCATCATCATGTGAATTTGAACCTCCTCTATCCTTGTGCACTATCCCTCCATGCTAATTCAAAACAGTTCATTCATGCATTCATTCCTATGACCATACTCATTCAAACTCTCTCATTCTTACCATTCAATTGTGCAGACATGCCTCTAAAATTTTGGCGTTATGTTCTTATATTGGGAAAGAGATATGAACCTACAAGTGATTGAATCGTGTTTTGGAAGGGAAGATAGGGAACCCCATGAGAGAGACGAATGGTTATAAAGGAGCATACAGATTGGGTTGATTGGGAAACCTTCCCATTTCTTTGTAAATTGTTACTCATTAGGTGCTCAAGAATCAAGGTATAACACTACTAGTGTATTCCAAAAAGCATACTACATATTGGACTCTTTCTGCACACATCGAAGAGCACTAGAGGGAAGAATATTCTTAAGGGACTATAGAGCAAAGAAGGGGAAAATATTATTTGTTTTGTGTGGAACAATGGAAGAGAGTGTCAAGGTTTCCGGTGGCTAGGTGGATTCCTAAAGTGTTTTGTGGTGAAAAATTTGGTTGAACTTGAGAGAAATTGGATTGAGTGAGTGACCTGAGAATCCTTAGCCAGTTTTCCTTCACCCCGGTGGCCTCATAGCCCAGCTTAGGGATGGGATATACAATGGATGCCCATAGTTGGATGGAAGATTATTCACACACAATCGGTTTCATAAACCATTTTGGCTAAATATAAGTGATCCATCTCTTCTTTTGAACTTTTGCTATAATTATGAAATTAATCATGTGGTTTTCTTAATATGGAAGTTCAAATGAATTATTTGGTTTTAATAAATTTCTACATACTTAGTGCTACTACATTATTTGGTTGTGTGCATGGGCAACTTCAAATTGCCTTAGATTTTCATTAGGTTTGAATTTATATTATATATTCAAATTTGGGTCGTTATGGGTAAGATCAATTTGAACTATTAATGGATGTTGCAATGGCTAGAGGCCAAACAACAACACGGGGCAAAGTAAATCCTTTGAATTTGTCGAGCCCTTTCATATTTCAAAGTTGTGCATTTTTCCTTTTTCTTTTCAAGTTCGAGCAGTTGTTTGAACTACCTGATGACCTATGTTTTTGAAGGTAAAGCGTATAAAGTGGTCAATTGGCATTTGTCTTAAGTTTGAAGTATTAACTTGGAAGTGGATCAATGTCCCCTTCTTCCTTCCTTTCAAGGTTGATCTTCAATTAGGCCTAATGGGATTTCTCTTTTGTCTATGCTTCAGGGCATTCATTAACGAAGGACCAATGATGTTACTCTTCCACTTTGAAGAGTTATCTTTGAAGTGGCCCAATTGAGATTGTGTTTGAAATAAGATGAAACTTCAAAAATTCATTGATGGGCCATCTTTCGACGAGGAAGTAAACTTTGGTCAGGAATTTGAGACTTGGCTTATTGGGATGAGGAAGAATTTCCAAGTCCATGATTACTTTGGAAACATGAAGGCCAAAGTTTCCCTATTAAATTTGAATGGTAGATCTTCAATTTGGTGGGAACACCTCAGAAAAGTCAAGAATATCAATGAGAGAATTTTTTTTTTTTTTTTGTAAGTAAGAGATTTTATATATAAAGAGCCTTCAAAATCCAGACAGAGTTACAGAAGCTTGAAAAAAATCGTGTTGTAGTTACCGAACTGCCCCAAGAAAGGGGAAACCAGTTCAGCCAGCCGGATAATTCTAGCAATTTTACAGTCTAACAATCTTAGATAAACAAAGCTAATCTGACTAGGCTACAGCTAAGAAAATAAACTAGTGAAAAGATCAGACCCCCAGAGGAGTTAGACACTTGGCAAAAAACCTGGCCAGGTGGCTTGGTATGCCTCGTCCCAGGGTTCCTCTTCGACGGGCGTCCCTTTCCCTTCCATTTGCATATCAGCATCCAAGTTGCCCCCTTCCAGGTTGGCAGCTGGCAGAGTGTCTCCGGATGGATTGTGCACGTGGACGCCCATGGCTGCCACAACCTCCGTGTCCCCGTGCATGCCCTGCCCCAAGTCGCCACCTTTTGGCTGTTGCACCTGTTCATTCCTATTGACGGGCTCTACATGGGGCAACTTTGTTGTTCCTGCGGCTTCTGGAGTGGAGTGGAAAGCCCCCTGGAAGGTGGAAAGGATCTGAAGGACAGTCAAGGTCTTCCCATCCAGTAGCTGCAGTCAGTAATGAAGGTCCTCCAATCCTTGTCGGAGCTCAAAAACCAGCCCATAGAGGATGGCCAGGCTGTCCTGTAGCTGCAAGTCTGGGATGGAGTCGGTGAAAGAGTGCGGCCTATGCTGGGCATCCCGAAGAAAGGGTGGCGCCTCCAAGGGTGGGCGGGAGGGGAAGACTGTCAGTGCAAAAAATGGCCCGCTGGCTAGGGAGTTCAAAGGAACTGTGGGAAGTCATGAGAGAGAACCCAGTGAGCTGTTGGTGATGACCAGGCCTTCAAACTGGGAGGCGGGCGGGGTGGAGGTGGCGAGAGGTTCCAGCCCGAGCTGCGAGGAGTGCATAGAAGGTGAGCCAGGGGGAGAAACAAATACTCGAGGCCGAGAAGGATGCCATGGAGAGCCTCTCCTTGGCCTCCTTTGTCGCGACATTCTGACCTCGCAGGGAAGGCAAAGCTAAGAGGAGAGTCTCGAATGGATGTAGAGAGCCTGGAGTAACCCGATGGCGGTGAGCACCATGGAGGAGGGAAACCAGAGTGAGCCAGGTCTGGGCGGCTGAGGGATAAGAAGGTCGGGACTCATGTAGAGGTTAATGGCGCCTTCAAGTAGAGAAGCCATGGAGGAGATAGCAATGGGAGTCGGGCGCACCAGCGTTAATGGTGCAGCGGACGTCGTATAGGCGTTTAAATGCATGGATTAGGCGGTGGGGCTTGGTGCGAGCCCGACACATGGCCCCTACCACGCTGGTCTATACTCTCCTCCTCATCCCGCCATGTGGCCCGCACCAACACCCCATCCGGGGGTTTGTCCACTGTCACAGCCTTACGAATGCATTGCTAGAGAATAGAGTGTGCAGGGTTGAGGGACGTTTTGCACAGAAGATCCGGTCCGTCCCAATTAGTCCCCAGATTAGCCAATTCGTCCGCTACTTGGTTCGCCTTTCGCCTGAAGTGTGCAGGTATAAAGGCCTGATTGGGTTGCAAAAGATCCGCTATAGTCTTTAGCCCATGTGAGAGTCTCCAGCTGGGTGAGATTCTTTCCGGGTCCGCTCCATTTAAGATTTTGCTGAAGAGATTGATGATGATTTGGGAGTCGCCTTCTACAATCAGCTTGGTGAAGCTGTTCTCAATTGCTAATTGCAGTCCTCTGGTGAGCCCCCAAAGTTCCGCTGCATTATTCGTAGTGTGGCCAAGGGAGCCTACGTTAATGAGAAGGATGTGTCCAAGGTGGTTGTGGAAGACCACTCCGTAGCCCGCTGCTCCTGGGTTGCCTTTGGAGGCCCCATCAAAATTGAGCTTGATGAAGCCGCCTGGGGGGGGGTCCAAGAGGAGGGGTTTCTTTGAGGGGGAGGAGAAGAGGCGAGAGGGGGTGGGTCAAGAAATGGGGGGGACTTCTAGTACTGGAGGATCAAAAGTTCCGAGGGGGTGTTGATCAGATCCTTTTCATTCCAATGCTGAAGGCTGATAGTTTCCAAAATGTTGAGGCGACATTGGTTCCAGCAGTGGTGCCACCGGAGGTGGTCGTTCCGTAAGAACCTTCTATTTCTTTCCTTCCACACTTGCCAGAGAATGAAGCCTGGGAGAAGTTGCCAAATACGGTTTAGAAGGGGAGATTGAAACACTCGGTCTCTCCATTCCGTGATTGTGTCGATGATGTTGTCTCTTTTGCGATCCGAGGTGCGCATAATTAGCGCACTTTGATCCCAGACTTGAGCAGTGTAGGGGCAAGTGTTGAGGAGATGATTCATGGTCTTAGCTTCTTCTCCACAGAGCATGCGGATAGACGAGCCAACAAAACCTCTTTTTGAGAGGTTATCCCAGGTGAGAATCCTTGAATGGGTGAAAAGCCAGAGGAAGAGAGTAATTTTTGGCCAGTGTTTAAGGCCCCAAATTTTGCTCCAAACCTTCCCTGTGGGTGAAGGGTCTAAGTGTGTTTTGATGACATAGGCCTCTCGTATGTTGAAGGTGCCCCGTGGCGAGTATCCCCATCACAGGATATCCTCTCCTGTAAGTTTGGGGATTTTTCTTTTGGCCATTTCTTCCTGCCAGGGTCTTAGGTCCATGTGCGCCTCTAGGTTCAGGTGCTCCCTATTTAAGTGCCAGCATCGCCAAGTGTCCTTTGTTGGATTGTCTTGCCAGTAATCCGCGACTTTTGTCAGGCCCGTGTGTGTAGCTTGGATGTTGATATTCTCAGTCCAGTCCTCATGGTCTAGAGTTGGCCATTGCTGCCAGGAATCTTTCCAGAATAGGGTTGTTTTCCCATTTCAGATTTCCCAGAAAGCATGATTTGTTACCAAATGTCTATTTTGCTTAGCTGCTGCCCAGATTAAGGACCCAGGGTTATCCCCATTCCACCTTATTAGGTTCTTCTCCGCCATATCGGGTGCATATTTCCTTCTCCAGAGCCTGGCCCAGAGATCCTTGGGATTTTTTAACCAACGCCACCAAATCTTGGTGCTAAGGACTTTATTCATGATAGAGGGGTCCCTTCGCCCGAGGCCTCCCTGAGCTTTAGGTTGGCAGAGTTTGTCCCAGCTGATCAGTGCTATTTTCTTCCCTGTGTTGAGGCCTTGCCAGAGGAAGTTCCTCTGCAATCTTTTTATGGTTGTGAGGATAAACTTTGGGGCAGCAAGCGCCGAGAAGGTATAGATGGGGAGGGATTGAAGTACGGCTTGAAGAAGAATGAGGCGACTAGGGAGGTTTAGGGCTCTGTAGGTCCAGGAAGACAGCCTCGTGGCAAAGGAGGAAAGGAGATGTTCCCAAGAGGTGTTTATGAGGGCGTTATCAATCAGGGGGATGCCAAGGTATTTGGATGGAAGGGAGCTTCGGTTGAAGCCCAAGATATCAGGGATATGGCGTTGAATCGGTGCAGGCGTATTGAAGAAGAAGATCTGAGATTTGTCTTTGTTACAATCCAGTCCTGAGGCTTCAGAGAAGGTTTGAAGGATCGAGAGGAGGGAGTGAGCTTCTCGTGCTGTAGGGGTACCCATCATCACAGTGTCGTCCACAAATTGGCTATGCGAGATTGGGGGGAGATACCATGCAGAGGTAGACCTGTCAGCAAGTTGCTTGCTATGGCTGTGTGAATGGAGCAACTGAGACCCTCGACCATGATGATGAAGAGGAAAGGGGAAATAGGGTCTCCTTGTCTGATTCCTCTGGATGGGGAGAAAGGACGGGAGGGAACTCCATTGATACGGATGGAAAAAAAAGCCGAGGAGGTTAGATTTAGAATCCAATCCACCCAAAGCTTGTTGAAGCCAAAGGCTAGGAGCATTTCATGCATATAGTCCCAACTTAACTTATCAAAGGCTTTAGAGAGGTCTAGTTTAAGTAGCATACCTGGCATTCTGGTCTTCTGCAAAGAGTGAATAACTTCATGGGCTAGGATGACGTTGTCCAGGATTTGTCTGCCTTCAACATAGCCCGATTGCTCCGGAAAAATGATCATTGGTAAGATGGGCTTGAGTCTTCGGGAAATCACTTTGGTTAGGAGTTTGTAGATAACGTTGTAGAGTGCGATGGGCCTGAACTACTTAGGGTGGCAGACCTGCCCCTCTTTGGGGATGAGGGTGAGGAAAGTCGCATTGAGAGCCTGGAGGACTTGTCCTGAAGATCGAGAGTCTTCAATGATTTCCCAAACCTCTACCCTGATAATCGACCAACAATGGTGAAAAAAATCGTTGGTGAAGCCATCTGGACCTGGAGCCTTGCCTTTGGGGGTGTCCTGAAGCGCCTAATCCACCTCCTCAATAGCAATGGGCCGAAGTAGGGCTAATTTTTGCTTCAGAGTAATTAAGGAGGGCACATGCTGCGTGACCTTGGCTATGGCCTCAGATCTATCCAGGAGGGGTTCCGTGAGGAGATCTTTGTAATAGTCTATCAGTGTCTTCTCCAGATATTCATGGGAGTGGATAGGCTGGCCGTTGGTGGAGGTTAACTGCATAATTCTATTGATATGTTGACGGTGAATGGTGGTTCTGTGAAAGAATTTGGTGTTTCGGTCCCCCTCCTTGAGCCACTGGATGCGAGATTTATGTTTCCACATAATCTCTTCTTGGCCTTTTCTAGCCTCCAGCTGTTGATTTAATCTTGCTTCCTGGGTTTTAAGCTCTTCCGTTAGCCCTTGAAGCCGGATATGGTTTTGAATCGTGCTCATTTGTTTTGACAGTTGCTTTTGGGAATCGAAGATGTTGTCAAAGGTTTGATTGTTCCAAAGTCTGAGTCTTTACTTGAGGTTCTTTAGCCTTTGCTGAAATCTGTACATCTTGGAGTCGTGGGGGACCTCTGCCTCCCTCCACCAATCATGGATATTTGCTTGGAAATCTGAGTGGCTGAGCCAGAACTGTTCAAACCTGAAGGGTTTTTTCCCTGGAGTGGCTGGCACCTCCAGCCATAGCTGTATGGGCCAGTGATCCGAGCCATGGAAATCCAGAATGCTTGCCTCCAGAGTTGTCCCTTCCAGCATGAGGGAATTAGAGATGAGAAAATGATCTAGCCCGCAGGCAATTTGATGTATTCTGGTTCTTTTGTTTGTCCAGGTGTGAACGCCATTGATGGTTTCCAGGTTGATGAGGTTGGTGTTATCAATGAGGCTATTGAAGTCACTGGAATCCTGATCCAGGCATCTTGATCCCCATTTTTTTTCATCCAGGTTGTGAATGAGATTGTAGTCTCCGCCGATAATCCATCTGTTGTTCTCAGTTAAGGTGGAAAGGTACTCTAGGTTCCTGAGAAAGGCTTGCTTATCCCTGGGGCTGGCCGGCCCGTAGACATTGGTAAGGTGTCCGGGTTTGTTGGATCCAATGAGCCTATAGTCTGCAGTGATGGACCATTTGGTAGTGATGAAGTTTTCCATGATCGTTGTGGTGGTGTTCCAGAGGATAGCTAATCCTCCAGTTGTACCTGTGGCTGCGGTAGAAACTGCTTCCCCTTTCTTCCAGCAGTGGGGGAGTAGCCTGTCGATGTCTTTAGTGGTGCATTTTGTTTCCTGAAGTAACATTATATCCATTTTTTCTGCAAATATCATATCTCATAGCATTTTTTGCTTGCTACGTCCGTTGAGGCCTCTTATATTCCAGGAGATAATCTTCATGAGGACGAGGGGGTGGAGAGAGGGGGAAAGTTGTTCGAGATAAGGTGGATTTGACCGAAGTTCATCATGAAGTGACCTATCTCTTGTATGAGCTTGTTTGTCGACTTCCTTCCTCTTTTCTTTTCGTCTTTCTGAGTTTTGCTCTGGCTGTTTGTCTGATTACCCTATATTCCCAAACCCTTGCTGGATCGAGCTGTGGATCCAGCTGAGGAGTTAAGGAAGATCTTGTGCACTTTCCGTAGTTGATTCCGAGGTATGGTGTACAATTTTTGGTGTCTATAGGCGTGTTTGAGGTGCTCCAGGTCCACCCCAGCTAATTCTTGCTCTTCTAGCTCCATTTCGGCGTCCCCATCCTCTACCTCCAAATGGTCTTGCTGGCTGACAGCGGGGTCTAAAGAAGAGTTATCTGGATCCTTCTCCTGTATTGGTCGTTCCCTCCCTAGGCTCATGTGTTGGGGTGTGTTTTCCACGTGGGAATCTTTGGGGTTTTTGGGGACTGAAGGATTCTCTAGTTGATCATGTAGTATTGCATATTTATTACTAGTGGATGGATCTTTACTTACTTGGGCTGGCTGCTTTCGTCCTCCTTGTCTTCTCTTTCCTACTGGTTGAGCGAAGCCTTCCTTGTCTTTGTCTAACTCTGGGTTCCCCTCTTTGTGTGCAACATTGAGGGGGAATTCTCTGAAGAGATGTCTGTGCTCATGACATTTCCTGCATCTGAATGGGATATGTTCATAGTTGATGGTTTGGATCCAATCCTCATCATGGTATTCTAGGATTATGGATCCCGGGAGCGGCTTGGCTATATTCAGGTATACGCAGATGCGCGCATAGGAAGTGTATTGCCTCTTCTTAGTGGCCTCTGAAGACTTAACATAGATTCCGATGGTGTTTCCTATGCCTGCTAGAACCTCTTCTAGCCATAATTCCTGGGGTAGGGAGTATAGTCTGATCCATACTAGTGCATGCGCAAAATCTTCCTTTTCAGGGCTGAACTTCTCAGTCCAGAATCTTAAGAAGAGTCCTGCTGAGTTGTAGAAATAAGGCCCTCCACCAAAAATGTGGTTGCGGTCCTCGAGGTTATGCAAAATGATCATGAAGAAGCCCTTGGATCCCAGTTGCAGTTCATAGTGTCCTTTTGGCTTCCACCAGTGTTGTATCCATTTGATCAGGTCCCTTTCTGAAGGCCAGAGCCCTAGGAATTTTCCTACTAGGGCGTAGTCTCTCATGTATTGCTTTTGTTCCTCTATGCGTGGTGAGCTGATGATGTATTTCGGGGCATGTGGTGCTTGTGGGATGCATCTGCCTGGTAGCCATGGTATTGACGTTGTAGCAGGTGTAGCCGCGTTTTCTGGGTCAATGTCCATCTCCCGGTCCTTGAAGGGATCCTTCCATCAAGAGCTTTGAGCGTTGATCTGGAGGAGGCTCGAAGGTGGGTCGCTTTGATCCTTCTCCCAAGCTTCCATTCACTGTGGCCTGGCTGTAAGAGGTGTCGTTCGGCCCTCCCTCCTTCAGAGTCATGAGCCCCAGCGGGGCAAAGATTGTGACCGTGCGGCCTAAACCCTAAACCTAGGTTGAAAAGTGGTCATCACAAAAATTCCTTCTCTCATCAATGAGAGAAATATTGTCTTGAAGAAGTTCAAGGATTAATTTCAACAGAAATATCTCTCTAATAAATATTACATTGGTAAAATCAAAGAATGCTAGGAGTTAAAGTTGGGACAAATGAACATAGATGAATTTGTGAATAATTCTTGGCACTATTGAGATATGTCAAGTACATTAGAGATGAGAAGGTAAAGATCCAATGTCTCTTGGAGTGGATTACCTCAATCCTATAAGGACATAATTAGGTTTGATGAACCTCAAATTTTGGATGAGGCATTTAGAAATGCTAAATCTTATTATGTGCATAACAAAAACACGTTAGAGGTTTGCGAGGCATGGAAGAAGAATAAGGAGAATCTTGACCAAAGAAAGAAATGGTTCAAGCTCCCTCATTGTGAAAATAATCCAAAGAATCTCCAAAAAAATATGCATGTACAAATTGGAACTAAGCTTGTTGAGTTAGTGGGAAAGACACCAAATGTTCCATGTTGGGGGCATGGAGAATATTGTTTTCTCAAAAATTATCCACATCAAAAAGAAAACACCAGGGATGTTTATAACATTTAGGAAGCTACAATTCTTAATGATGTAGAAAGGACTATTCCTAGGATGGTTAAAGTTGAAGGTAATATTGCTAAGTATTCCCTTTCCATTTTAATTGATCCTGGATCTAGCCGCAGTCATGTTACTCTTAAAGTTGGCAAACTATGTGCACTTGAGAAGTGTAAGCACAATAAATCATGGCTAGTTCAATTAACCATGAGAACAAAAGAAAATTTCGTGAAATGATGGAGAAATGTCCACTAGAGATGAATGGACTCTTCAAATGGGAAAATTTGAACATTTGGCCATTTGGTTAATATGATGTCCTCATTGGTATGGATTGGTTGGAAGCACATCAATTTAAGCTTGATTGTTACAACAAGACATTTGATTGCTTTGATGATGGAAACTCAAGAACAATGAGAGGTATTCCAAAGGTAGTCTCTTTAAGATAGATTTCAATCTTGCATCTAAAGTGTCTTAGAAAGGGGTGCCAACTATATGCAACCCATGTATTGTAATTAGTAGAGGACAAAAGTCTAGAGCTTGAAGACTATCTGGTATTGCAAGAATTCATAGATGCACTCCTTGATGAGGTACCAGGACTATCTCCAAAGAGAGATGTTGATTTCACAATAGACTGTGTGTTTGAAGTGGCACTAGTGTCTAAGGCTCCTTATAGAATGAGTATTCTAGAATTGGTGGGGATAGAAATGCAATTACAAGAATTGTTATAGAAATGATACATTCAACCAAGTGTGTCCCCATGGGGAGCACTCTTTCTTTTGTGAAAAATAAAGATAGAACGATTGGGCTATGCATTGACTATAAACAAAGAAATAAAGTAACAACGAAAAACATGTATACATGGCCTAGAATTGATGATTTATTTGACCAAATGAGAGAGGCAAAGGTATTTTCAAAAATTGATTTGAGGTCGAAATATCACCAAGTCACAATTAATGGAGAATACTTCCACAAGACAACATTCAAAACAAGGTATGGTCACTATGAATTTGTAGTAGTACCATTCAGTCTTACAAATGCACCAACAACATTCATGTGCCTCATGAATAGTGTTGCTCCATGTAATTACACTATCTTCTATGTAGCTTGAGATTATAAAAAAATATGTATGCCTCCTTCATGGCATCCTGCAACTCCCATGTAACCTCATCAGGACCAAAGTGCTTCCATTGCACCTTTACCTGTCTGATGGATTAGTTGCAGAGTAATGTTACTTTCCTATTGAGGATGCACAATGGCTATGCTTGGAACTCTCCATTTGATTCCACCTGGATCACAATGCATGCAATCACATGGTTATGATCATGTACATATTTCTTAAGCAATGAAACATGTAAAATATAACGAGCTTTAATGTGAACATGAAATGCACACCTACATGCAATTGATCCTATCTTATCTAGGCTTTCAAATGGCTTGCAATATCTAAGGGCCATCTTGGAAAAAATTCCAAGCTTCAAAGAACTCTTCCTTGACTTCACTCTGAGGTGTACATTATCCCCAACTTTGAATTTTTTGTGCAACATGTTTTCATCTGCATAATTTTTTCCTATCTTGTGTTGCGTTAAATTTTGCATGATACTAGTAACTTCGTGTTCCATTTCCTTGATCATTTTTTCCCCAAGTACGATTTTGTTCACTAAATTATCCCAACTTATTGGGGCGCTGCATATTTTTCCATATAGAGCCTCAAACACAATGATGTTTGATGCTCATTTCTATATGCAAACCTCCTAATGTGTAAATAATATTTCTACTTGGATGGTTTATCCATTACATACATGTGAAGTATGTCTTCAATCACTTGATCTACTCTTTCGCTCTGCCCATGTATTTGTAGTCAGTAGTATTGCAATTTAGTTTGTTGCACAAGCCTTCAAAAAAACTTCTAAAAATTTGAGGTAAACTTTGTATACTTGTTTGATACAATTGTTGTGGGCATCTCATGCAACCTAAAATTTCTCTCATGAATTTTTTTGCAATGTTCGTTGCATTGTGAGTAGACTTTATGAGGAAAAAATGAGCTACTTAATCCATTTATCCACTTCAACCATGATGGCATCATGCTGCTTTTTTGACTTTGGTAGTGCGATAATGAAGTCCAATTTTATTACTTCCCATTTCCAATTTGGAAGATTTAAAAGTTGCAATAGACCTACTAGGTGTTGATTTTTGGCCTAGACCTATTGACATTCCATACATATAGCAATGTATTTGGCAACATCTATTTTCATTTTATGCCAAAAGCATTTCCTTTTTGTTGTGGCAATCATTTTTTGGTAGCTTGGATGGCCAGAATATGACTTCTTATGAGTTTCATCCATAAAAATTGTTCTCAACACTACCAAGTTGGGAATAAACGAGTCTATTTTTTTAAATAAGAAGTCCATCATCGCTTCGTTGATAGCCTTCATACTTCTCCTCTAGTTTCTCTTATTGTAGTACACTTCTCACTTGGATATAATGTTCATCAACAATAAGGGACTCTATCACTCTTTTCTTTAAATCCTATATGTGAATGTTGATAGTTGCCACATGCACTTTCATGTTGAATGCATTTGCGACCCATTTTTCTTTCCATTATATGTTTTTGATTTTGAAATCAAATTAGCATAGAAATTCCAACCATCTTGTTTTCCTAGCATTCAAGTTTGGTTGATCAAACAAGTACTTCAACCCATTATAATCTATCATTAGTACCAACTTCCTACCCATTAAATAGTGTCACAACATCTTCAATGCATGTACTACAACAACAAGTTCTAGGTCACGAGTAACATAATTTTTTTCATGTTCCTTTAGCTTTTTTCATTCGTAACACACCACATAGTTAACTTACATGAGAATTCCATTGATTGATTTCCTACATGCATTTGTGCATACAAAAAAATGTTCCCCCAAATTTTGCAATCTTCAGAGTTGGTGCACTAGCAGGGAGATTTTGCAATTGTTGGAAACTTTCCTCACATTATTGGAACCGATTTAACTTTTTTCTTTTCTTTTGTAAATAAATTATTGAGTGTGCAATCTTGGAGAACCCCTCAATGAATGTTCTACAATAACCAACCAAACCCATGAAGGACCTTACATTTATCACATTCTTTGGAGTGGGCCTCAATCTTTTCTAGATTCACATATATGTTTTTTTTTAGATAATGTGACCCAAATAATGAATCCGTTTTTGATAAAGTCATATTTAATGAACTTTGTGTACGAATTGTGTTCTCTCAACACTTTCAAAACCATTTGCAAATGATATTCATGCTCTTATT
>ML853175.1:0-16990 GCA_009831015.1 Picea engelmannii | reverse complement strand
GGGGTGAATCAGTTGTCACCGTGCTTAAACAATTTATGACTATTCAAACAAATTTTAATCTCTTCCAAGTGACCATGAATATTATACAAGATATGAACAACATAAATAATGAACATCAGTCACACATAAGATATACACAAAGACATATTTTCACGAGGAAACCCACAAAGGGAGAAAACCTCTTCTTCTTCGAATGATAGGAAGTCTTATAAGTTCTGTACATCATCTATCTTTGAGAACCAACTCAAAATGAGGCCACCACCTCAGTTTTACAAGATGCAACTTGTTGAGAGCACCAAATATCTGGTTTCTCTCGCACCCACTAGAAGGAAGCACCAACTCCCTGAGTGTTCCAACACCTACTGGATGGAAGCACCTACTTCCACTTATACAAGCACCAACTTGCATACAGAAAGCTATGTGTTTTCCCAAGAACCACCCTGTTTTCTAGCCACAACTAGATGAAAGCTTCAACTTCCAGTATTCAAGAACCAACTTGAATAACAGAGGACTACAGTCCTCCCTAGAACCACCCTACCTCCCTGATTATAAATAAATGATTGAATAACAACCAATACAAATATATCAATTCTTACCACTTCTTCTATGTTCTGCACTTCTTCTCTGCTTAACTATTCTTCTGCTCTGTTCATACTTGACTTGACTTGTTGTATATTTATATTTGTTATTTCTTTGTTCCTCTCAAGCTCTTTGGTATGTGTTCATTCTTCTCTCTTCGCCTTTTATGTTATGTTCAACTTCTGTTTCTCATCTCTTAGTTTGATCTCACACTGTCTGTACTGTGATTTTTCTTTCTCCTAGTTCAACTCATTTTTCAGTGACAACAACCAACCTCACACAGTTATGGAATTTCACTTTTATGCTCTCCACAAGTTCAATTACACCTCGAATCTCCAAAGAAACGCATCAACAATTGAATCGCCAAAAATCCAAGAACTATGATTCAGTTATGCTAATTGAATCGTAACTAAGCAATTAACCATGAAGTGAAATAGTAGCCCTTGGATCAAATTCCCAAATAATCAGCATCATTGGATTACATCCGCAAGGTCTCACATTTATCCCATATGACCACTGGTTGTGACCGAATGCTAAACATAAAGTGATTTCATGATTTTGCATTTCGGGTAATCTTGTTTGGTGTAACTTGCATACAATAAAATATTTGGTGTAACTTGGTAAGTTTCCCCAAATAGTGAGTATATTTATCAAAACGTGCATAGACAAATTTGACAAGATGAATCCAAACAATATATCCTTCATATGAATTGTATGCCATTTCCACCATTGCCATCATTTTGGATCTAGTTACAATACCCCCACCCTGAGCTTCATCATGTCATCAATAATACCATGAAGGAAAAATTAATGTTTCATCTGGGTGACCCATCTAGATGGGTTAGAACCATCAAACATGTTTAGGTCCACCTTAAGAGAATGGTGGCATATTTTATTATCCATTGATCTATTATTGTTTGGAATCAACAAGGGTTGTGGATGGTTAAATAGTCCCGAGTGAGAATTTTCTTCTTGTTTTGACTCAAAGTGATGTGTAGTACATTTTTCTACTTATGGTATACCATGAGATTTCATAATTTCCAATTGCTCAATCAAACTTTTTGTGAATTTGTCCAAGTTCTCATCCAACTTCTAATCGAACTTATTATCCCAACTACTTACAGACTATTGAATTCCAACAAGTTGTTCATTAAGATTCATAAAGTGATTCTTTAATTGATCCAATCTATTGGTGGTAGAGTGGGTAGGAAAATTTTATGAGCATTTGGTATGAGGTGGTTTATAGATATCCACCATATGTGAGCCCACAGAAAAAGGTGAATAGGTCCTAAGGAAAAATGAGTATCAAGTGATATATCTCTCTGATATATGTGCAGTGTCCAATAATAGTACTCATACCAACATCTCAGGGAAATAACTAAGGAGGATCAACCATGCCCTTAGTTGTACTACTCAACTACCCAGGTACTAGAGAGTGGTCTCCATAAGTGTTGTTCTCAGTGTACTCTAGCATAAACATGGTTAATTAACTTATCTAAGGATGGTTTTAGGTATACCTAGGGGAGTTCCTATATACCCAAGGGTATGTGGAAGTGAGATTATGTATACAGGTATTGTCTAATGTGGTACTACTCGAATGGTTACCAACATGGGTTACAGGGATTTCCAACAAGGCAAGTTGAAACCATGTATAGTTCATGCATTTATTCTTCACATTTTGTAGTTTTAATCATTGAACAATATATCATTGTGTTATTTGAAGACGCCAAAACATGTCTCTAAAAAAAATAAAAAATTTTGAGATTGTTAACGTGAGAAAAATCTCTTAGAATTACCAAAACAATCTTATGCAAGGTAGGGATTGAGGTTGAAAATGTAAAATGATCACAATTTTAGTTGTGCTTATATGATTGGCTATTATGACCCCAATTATGAAATGCGACATATTTTCTGGATCTAATGCACTTTGTCAAAAGATATCCAATTTGTGAAACTCATGGCCATCATTAGAAAAGCCCTAAAAAATTACAGATTTTTGATCGACGATATCTCCACTTATCGGACTTCATTTGGGACAATTTTTTTAATTGTTTTTTTAGAGGAATTTAGTTGTTGGGATATCTTTTCCAAATAATGCACAAAAGGTTTTAAAAATTGACCTGAATGCTACCATCCTCTTTTTTCCTTCAAAAATCAACAAAACTAAGAAAAACAATTCCCACTTTGTTCCCAAAATTTCTCCCACTTCATGCCCAAGAAAGATCTCCAATACCACTTGTTTTGTACTTAATCCAAAACTTTAGAGAAATCACATGAGGTGTAGTGAAAAACTTGAGAACACAAGAGAAAAGAGAAATAATAATATATAACTATGTTCACTTGCCTCTTCAAGGGGGAAACCTCCAAGAGCAATGTTCCAAATACAATAACAATTTTTGACGAAACAATACATAACCTTCTACTCAATATATAACTATCCATAGAAAATCTTAAGTACCTATAGGCTCCTTATAATGAGGGATGACCAAGTAATTTGGGTCTTATTTCTAAAAGGGACTCTTATTACAATGAGTGACTATTAAATAACTATTTAATAGGACATATTCAAGGAAGGTGTCCTCATACATTAATAAAGTATCTAGGTAAGGGGGTTATGGTAAGACCCTAACACTTGGTACCACTTCATGTGATTACAATAGTGTGCATGAATCACCAGTAGGTATGATCACAACAATATTCATTAGTTGATGAATTATCGTAGGTGAACAGGCACAAGAATCCCGATAGTACTAGTTAGGATAACACTACTACCCTGCAAGGGATAACATGTGTGAGGGGGATCATGTATGATCCCAAAGGAAAAACAATAGTCACATTCACTTAGGGTTTTGGTACAACCTATTTGATTCCTACACACTCCTAAGGGGCATCCAACTAGCCAAGCAAATAAGGTGTAGGTCATTGATTGTGTTAGGATACTCCTTGATAGCTATCAAGGATATGATTGGTGACTCCATACAATTGAACTATAAGCTATATTTGATCTTAGACAAAGTAAGAGAAGAAGCTAAAACCTTGAACAAAGTCTCCTTCTTCCATGTGAAAAGAGATTTCAACCAAGAAGAAAATTATTGGGTTAAAAGGGCCTCCTCCTTAACTTTAGGAGGATACATGCAAAATGGGGAGGGATCCATCCATATTATCCCCTAATATAGGGTTTCATTACAATTCATTCAACATTTATTAATCGCATGGCTTGATGTAAAATATTTCAAGGTAGTGGCTTGGGGATGAGAGCTCAAAGGATAGATCTTATCCCTTACCACGTGCATAACCCTCTCTCGACACATGATATTGGATGCTCCTATGTGGAAACACACCGACAATATGAGATTAAACATTTCTCCATAATGTGAATTTGGAGTAGTCATGGTCGTTCCCATCTATTGTCAGGTCTTCGAGATAGGGGATTTGAGTGAGATATCTTGAAATTCAGATATATGTTGAATCTAGGGACGAAATTTGTAGAGATTGCTTGGGAAGTGGGTGTCTAGGGGCTTGGATCATGGGTTTGTTATTTTGTATTTATGACTCATTGGTTTATTGTTTACTTGTATTTGATTTATCAGTTTTCATTTTACCTCTCTTTATTTTTCATTGGTATTTTTGTTCCCTTTACCCCTAGATTCTTCTCACACTACTTAAGGAACCTGGTATCCCGAGATAATGGTTAGAACCCCATCGTGGAATGAGTTATAGAGAGTTTTCTTGTTTTCTGGTGGATTGATTTTTATGTTTTCATCCTTAAGATTTTGGTCGGTCGCTTAACCATTTCAAGATTGGAATACTTTTTCATATTTTGATTGGCAGACTCCCTTCTAACAGAATCAATGACCATCTCTTCTTCTCCTTGAGGTGCTAAACCCTATGCAAATAGTGTTTCCTGAAACCTGTTTCATCTTGTAGGTGTAAGACTTCTCATTGCAATAATGGACAATAGGGACTTTATGGATATTAGAAGAGTTTTGAGGCACCATGAGGAATAGATTGAATTTTAAAATGATTCATTTCTTTCTATCAACTCTAAGGTGCAAGAGAATGAACATTATTTTTTCACCCAAAAAGAAAATATAATGAACCTATTGGTGCAACAAAAGAAAATGATAGACATTTTAGAATTTGACTGTATCATGCTCCATAATTTAACTATGAAACTCCATAAGGACTTTCTCTGAATGACATCCAACAAGGAACTAGGAAACTCTACCCAAGCAAAGTTGAAAGAAGATGACACATTGCACCATTTCAAAGAGCCAATAGACATAGAGCAACATTACTCCCCCTCATCAGAAGCTAGACAAGAAGAGGTCAATAATTTTCATGATTTCAATTGATTCCCTAGTTTATGAAAATTCTTTGTAAAGTCATAGGTATTCTAGGACTTTTTTGTGAAGGTGGTAACATGTAGTGGAATATTGATTATAGTTTTTATAATATTCAGTGAATTGTCTCATGTAAAATCAAAGATCTTGACTAAGGGCTTGGATCCATTGAAGCATACTTATGTTCTACATTGTGAACATTAGCTACAACTTTTAAAATAAAATAATATTTCCATGTTTTTTTTTTTGTTTTAAAACATTGCTACCCTCTAAGCACAAGCTCCAAACAATAACCATCCTGGTTATCATCTACTAGGTATCAACATTTTCTTCTATTTAGTAGAAGTACCTTAAGTTGGTATCAACATTTTCTTCTATTTAGTAGAAGTACCTTAAGTCAATGATGTACACACTAGAAATTATGAAAACGAAATCTAGAAGTGGAAAGGCCACCCAAATCCTATTTGCATATATCCAACAAATTTGAAGAAAAAAATTCTAAACATAAGTTAAGTGAAGTATGTCTAGTCATAAACCCCCAATTTCTATTGATTTGAACATCAACCCAACATCAAGTACAGAGAAAAATAGGAGAAAAATAACGCACTTTAAAAGAAATCTAAACTAAATAATGATGACAGAATAGATAAAAATAGCTTTCTTCTCAAGCATATTCAAACCTGATATGGAGTGAGATCAAAAATTGTTTTTCCGATTGTAAATGAAACAGTTGGCATGCTTGATAATTTATTACAGTCAACACTTTCTTGTTGATTCGAGGTTCGCATTTGATCACAAAGCTGCAAATTATCCATTCCATAAGCATCATTACAAATTCCAACATGTTCATTTGTATCATGCAACCTATATTTCTTATTGATCATTATTCATAAATCCTATCACTAGATGAGAACATGTGAATATTGGAAGTCCAAAAATTTCTTCAAGGTAGTGTTACCTGACTAATGTAGTTCAAAATCTGAACTTTGGTTTGGTTTTGTGAAAGTTGATTTTGAGCCCATATCACTGCCATTTCACAAGAAACACACATTGCCTCACCGCCATAAACTCTTGAACCTTCCACATGTTGTTCAAGTACACTAGTGATTCCCATGCTGCCAAAATCCAGTCCCAATTCTTACATATAAGAATCCAATTTCAATAAGTACATAAAAAGTACAATTCAAATTACAAAAATTGAAACAAGACAAAAGTGCCCAATCATAAAACAAAATACATGAAGAATTTCTAGTGTGACATAAGGGGAGAATATAACCTGACATCCCGAGTACCATCAGAAAAGCAAAGACCAATTTGTGAGCAGACTTTTTGAGGTTTTACCTGCATACCATACACCTTATTTAACCTTCTATTTAATTAACTAGTATCATGTAGAATCAACTCCCTAAGATGGGGGATTAACATTTTGAAATACACAATTTTGAAATATGGAAACCTAATTTGTTTATACCAAGTTGATGAAATTCACGACATTAACTATGGTTGAATAGTTAATGGATATTGTACAAATAGAAGGTGAACCAATTACTAGACCTGTGCTATCAAAAGCTCCAATATAATGTCCCCATACTCATTGATCATGGTCTTGCACTCCTTTTGACCAATAGCTTCAACACCAATAGCATCATTGATTTCTGCTACAATGGCCTGTATTTCAAATACCAACCCACCATCCAACAAAGGAAGTTTCTTAGCAAAAGTGCTTCAATTTATAAGAAAAATAACTACAAACTTGGCATCATCAACAATAAACAAAACAAATACTAGAAAGTAAAATATGCATCCAGTACAGTGTTAGCATGAGCATGCCACTTCGATAAATTGCTCCAAGTTTGTATGCAAACTATCTAATAGATGAGCACAAGAAACCCACAAATTAAAAGTGCAAACCATATGTGCATGAATTGTGATGTGAAAGTCCTCTTTCTAAAAATCCCTTTTAATTGGATTTCCAATTGTAGAAACAACAATTACCTAAACACAAATTAATTACAATAAATACCACTTAAACCACCTTACCAAGGTTTCAATTTTTAAGCCTTCAATGCTTGTGAGAACTTCTTCTTCTCTTGATAGAAAGGAAGTGAAATTTTTTTAATTTTTCTACTAACTTGTATGGAATGAAGTGACATTTATGTCTTATCTTTGCAAGTGAAGGGATATTTCAATTTTAACTCATCAATATTTAACTTAAATTTTTTTAAAATGGTCCCACTAATCATGTGATTGTGTAACTTGTGAGATAGAGCAGCCAAGGCCTCTACAATTATTCTTAGCCATATATTTAATTGATGACCCTCATCCATTGCAGAGCCGGTGAAAAATGAGGGGGAGAAACCATTGAGGCCCTCCACAATTGTCTGCTCACAAAGCTCATTTTGAAAACTCATTATTGTTTACTATGGGTCTCTCACCAACCATTCTCAACGACTATTTCATTTTTTAGGTATTTGCAATTACATCACAATAGTTTTTTAATGTTATGTTGTATAGTTTTTTAATGTTATGTTGTTTTATATTTCACAATAGACATTTAACAATAGACATTTAACATGAGAATGATATTTCCCCCTACTTTAGAGTATCATTAATTTATATATAGTTAATTATCACAATGGGGACAATGTTATTTGATTTGTATTTCTAGATTTTGGCGACAGTTGGTTATCATTGTTAGTATTACAAATGTGAAATTTTTACCATATCGATTTGTATGTGGAGTATTTATTTTATATGTAATCTATTGATTGGTTGTTATAATGATTATTATCAATTTCTCTAAACATGATGAATCATGATTTGTTTACATAATTGATGAAAATAATTTTGGTTTTTTTCCCTTTTATTTCATAAATTTGTTGGAAGTCATATGCCAAAAGTAGAGAAAATTTAGGAGAAATAAGGAATTTTCCTTTTTTTGGTTTTGCAATCTTCATTGTTATTTTATAACATGTTTTGCATGAAAGAAACAATTTACTATGTTTTCTAGTTACAAAGATATGAAGATATAAGAAACTATTTTTTGATATTTTTCCTCACGTGTTTGTGTTTCTTGGTATTTCATTTGCTTGAATAGTTATGTAAAAAAGAGAAATCTTTTAATATTTATTTTAGTATTTTTTTAAAATGGTTTCAGGTTCTTGACTTGTAGAGAAATTGTATATGTCCAAAGACCTTCATTATCTCAATTGCATTCACAATTTAAAATAGTTTTTTGGGTTTCTATGGGAATTCATGAATGACTAAATGACATAATTTATAGAGAAATGATGTCTTGAATTGGTCAACTTAAAAAACATGGAAGACAAACAATGCTTAATGATGCATTTAACTTGATTCAACATGATGCAAATGTCGAAGGTGTTGATTTTGAAATTGATAATAATATTGAAAAAAAAGGTCTTCCAAAACATAAAGACAAAAGAGTATCTCCCAAAAGATCATTCAAACTCCCATGGAAATTAATGCATAAATGGATCGATATCCAATAATAGGTCCAAATGGTGAAGGATGCATCAATTTCTTATGGTGTCTTAAATTCAAAGGAGATACACCATTTGCAAGGGAAGGTAGTAGTACAATTAAAGTAAGTGTATTAAATGTTCGTGCTTCATTTGAGGCTCATAAACACTCAGTTCAGCTATTGGACTATGAATTGAGGGAACCATGTTTAGCCGCATATTCAACTTATGCTAGATGTTGAAAAATATAGAATAATTAGTGTTATGGAAAATATGTATTTTATGGCTATGAAGGATTTACCTTTAGAAATGTACAAAGATTAATGTGACTTAAACAAGTGCAAGGAAACTCTCAATATTCCATTAACCAATGAATGTTCTCCATATGCCAATATTACATCAGATAAAGAGTTTTTACTTGCAACAAACAAGGTTTATTGGGAAAATTTAAAGGCATAAATCCTCTCTAGCCCTTTTTATTCCATTTTGGTAGATGAAACCACAGATAAAAACAATGGAACGATGCCTAATTATATATATTACATATCTAATGGATAGAGGAAGAGATTCATGCATGAAAAAAATTATTCAACTTTTAAAAATCAAAGACAACACCACACATTCCATGTACGAAGCACTATCATGATTATTCTCTAAGATGAAATTATCAAAACATCAAATGGTGGGATTTGGGTCAAATGGAACTCCATTTATGAGAGGTATTTTTGAAGGTTTGGCTACTAAGTTCCTTCATGAAGTGCCTTATTTGTTATGTGTTCATTGTAAAGCACATCATGAGGCCTTAGCTATACTAGATACTTCAAATTATTTTTCTATGTTTAATTATATTGATAAGCTATCCAATAAAGTATATTCATAGTTAAGAAAATATACAAAGAGGCATGGAGAATTTGAAATTTTTTTAGACTTATTTCGAGTTCACAAGATCCAAATACTTCAAATTCATCAAATTCGATGAATTTCTAGAGGATAGGTTAGGAAAAATTTGAACTTCAAGGCATTTGATCTCTATCAGTGCATGATGAATCTGGAATTAAGATGAATATATGTTAATACTTATTTGAAACATAAAAAGTTATAACAATTTTGAACAAAAATTAAAACAATGTATTTCCTAAAAAAAATTATAAACAATATATTTATGAGACCAAACATACATACATAAATAAATAAATAAATAATCTCATATCAAAATTTATTAATCTCATATAATATATTATGAGAAATAAAAAATTCAATTCAAAAATGCTGGTCAATAATGTAGTGCATAATTTATTATAAGAATATTAAAAAAAAGACACAACAAGTAATCATTTGTACACCAATAGAAAAAATAAAAAAATAGTAGTGATTTATTTTGTATTATAATAGTTAGCAAAATATAAAAACAAGGTACGAATTTATTCCATATAATAACACTTCAATGATAACACTTCTTTAAGCTTATGACGAAATTTATTAATCTCAATATGTAATGCATAATGTATTACAAAATAGATTTTAAAAACATAAAAGAAACCAAAAAGACATGACATGGTAATCAATTATACCAATAGAAAAAAATATAAAAATAGTAGTGATTTAGTCTATATCATAACAATTTTTTAAATATAAAAATAGAAGTAATGACTTATTCCATGTGATAACACTTATGTACTCTGTAGAGTAGTTGTTGAAATCCTCACTTTAATAGTTCTGAATCCAAAAGCTATCCTCACTTTAATAGTTCTGAATCCAAAGGAAATCAATACTGTTGTATTTCACAAAGTCCTCATTGTTGGGCTTGTGCCAAAAGTCCTCGTTGAAGTTAGCATCATTGGACATGCTCTGAAATTCCGTATGGCTAGAATTGTAATCGTATTCCTAGTGATTTTATGAAGTTCGTCCTTGAATTACATTAGCTTTTAGAACACTTGTAAAGTTTTATTCAATATGTTTATAAGTCAACTATCAAAGTAATAGGACATTTGTTTTCTAGAGATAGTATTACTTTTATTAATTTAAAAAATTAATCAATCATAAAAAGGAGAAAACTACCATTCATTTCCATGTAAACAAATCATGTCTCCTCACATGGTGATTGATGTTATGTTTTAAACCCATTGAAATGTGTTAAATAATAACCTTAATGAAATCATGTCCATCCCTGGAACCTCTACAAATGTCATTATCTTCTCAACACATGGAATTGAACCCTAATTGCCTCATCTTCTCCACTCCGACCACCACAACTATTTAAGAGTGATTCAAATATTGAAAAAAAAATTAGCATGAGAATGCATGGCCTTATTCTAAGACAAGTATGGACAAAGTTTTATCTATTGTAAGTGGTTCTGAGGATGGGATGATTGGATATATGTGTAATTCTTATGATTTCATTAGCAATTGTTTTCCTCGTGGATGGAGAGTGAAGTGTTGAAGTTAGTGGTGGTGGGTTTTTTTATGTTCAATATAAAGCATAGAATGAACTATGGTAGTTAAAGTTGGATATTATTTTCATTGGCCTATTTATAAGGATGTATATGCATTTAAATTGGACGATTTGTACGGGTGAGTAATGATATGAAAAATTGTAAATGTATATCAAAATATAAATTTTAAGTGGAAGCACAACCAGGAATGAGATCTTGAAATTTGTTGATAAGTAATATCAACACAAATAAATATTGTAAACACATGAAGAAAATCTCAAACTATAAGAAATATTTGTAAACACAAAAAAATGTAAATGTATTAATAATTACAAATCTATAAAAATCTCTAAAATAATATCTACTTAGTTTAAAATCTTCTAAACACAAAATCAATGCATACAAAGAAGATATGAACCTAATTTGTTCTTGGATTAATAATAAAATACATTTAGCCATATATATAACTATTTGTGAATATATATAATACATTTGTTCTTGGATTAATAATAAAATACATTTAACCATATATATAACTATTTGTGAATATATATAATACATTTATATTTAGCTATATATATTCACAAATAGCTAAATATATTTTATTATTAATCCAATTCCAAATTAGGCTATATATATAGACATTCTCTCACACACATTTTGCTACTCTATAATGCTATTAGATAATATAATTTCTGGATATTTTAGAGAATATTACAAAGCTATAATGCCATTAGATAATATAATTTCTGGATATTTTAGAGAATATTACAAAGCTATAATGCCATTAGATAATATAATTTCTGGATATTTTAGAGAATATTACAAAGCTATAGTTGTTAGTGGTTTTTATCATGACTGATGAATGGTATTGACCATTACCACATTCCCCGAGATCTTATTGTTTCAACAGAAAAGATGATCTAGAAGAAAGGTTATTATTTTAAATGGGAAAAACTTTTTTTCTGAAATAAATGAGGATGAGGAAAGGATTTCTAAAATCTCAAATAGGCCATTTAAACATTCCTCTGACGAGAATCCATAAAAGACAAAAAAACAGTTTGACAACCACTAACAAATCTACATTGTCTTTTGGAAGAAGCCCCATGATATGAATATAAAAATAGAGATTGGGAGATGCTACGCTTAATTTGAGAAAATTCTGGTTGTGATTCACGAGCTTAATATCAAGATTGCAATAAAGAGGAAATTATGGTCGTCTTGTTTAATATATGTTCTGGAATTATTTACTTCCTGAGATGCACTTTGGATTAAATTGTTTATGAGAAAATCCTTTAGAATGTGAAAGCATTATGAGGAGGTAAATGAGTATTGAACCTATATTGAGTTTATCAAGCCCGCAATTAAATAGTGAGGGGTTTATTTACATAAAAAGTTGGTTAAATTTGTGCTCTCTTAAAATCTGGTGACAAATTAATGCATCATCCAACATACGTTATGGTTATTGGGCTACTGGTTCTCGGGCTAGCATAAGTATAGCTCTGTCTCCCAGAAGTGACCAGCAGAAGTGAATAAGGGCATCAAACGTGCACTATGCCAAATTTATGCGAAAGGCTAGATGGAATTTTTTAGATTGTATTGTTATTTTTTATTCTGATAATAAATACCAAAACCACATAAAAATAGTATATCCATATTTTCAACTAATAAGATATTAGATAAATCATTTTTAATGTAATTAAAAATAATTAATTTATATATTCTAATGTTAAACTTCAAAAATCAATTTATATTTATAAAATATAAAGTCAAATGAATTTTATTACTAATCAATCACAATATGACATGCATGTTAGACATGTATAAAAATATTGCATGGTTATTTTTTATTATATATTGAGATGAATTACAATATGGCATGCATGTTAGATATGTATAAAAATATTGCATGGTTATTTTTTATTATATATTGAGATGAATATATTGCATCTCTAATCTTATTAATATTTACAATTTTAAGTGATTGAGGTGGATATTGGTGGCTACTCACCTATTTCAACTGGTTCCTCTTGAGAGTTGTTAGTTCAACACATTTTTATGTAATTTTTTGTGATTATGGGTTTTACACTTTCGGGGCTATCTAAATCCCTACACAACTTCCAGGTGGATATTGGTGACCACTCACCTAATCCAACTGGATTAGTTTGGAAGTTTTCATGTCAATACATCTTTCTGTACTTCCAGGGTCATTTTGGAGCCCTAAACAATGTTTTTTTTTTTTGCTTGTCACAGTCAAACTATGGACAGAGTCAAAGTTTGATGGAATAATGTGTAGTTCTCGAAAATACCTTTCCAACGGGCTATCACGCTCCTAAAATGGAGGTCATATGCAAACGTTACAACCCCAGGAAGTTGAGGTACCAACTTATCGATCGGGACCCACATAACTTTTGGCGTTTCATCTCCTAGGGTTAGGTTTTTGGATGTATAGGGTTTTGGAATTCATGAGTAATGTTAAAAAGGTCTCTGAAGCCTCATTGTAATCATTTTGCTTAGACGGATGCACGTAGCAGCCACATCTCTTCGCAGAGATAACCACCACCATTCGAGTAAGTTGTTTTCAGTTCTGTAGTTTTACGACTTCATCCTATTTTATTTATTCAATAGAATTTATTGTTCACTGGATATATTTTGTTGTTCTCCGTATCTCTATGTTATTGTATTTAGTCTGTAATTCCTTTTGTTTCACTCATAAATCAGGATCATTGGTATCATAACAGTCTGCTCTTCATTAATTTTTCTTCGTGCATGTCCTAGACAAGATTTGGGTACAAGAAGTTGGAATTTGAACCAATCGATCCTTTGCAATATTGACCATGCCGAGCCTGAAAACAACCCATGGGGGATGAGAAGAAAGATAATGGAGCAAGAGATTCTTTTAAAATGTTGCTCAAGGAAGCCCTTGCACGAAAAATGAACGAAATTATGGACAACTTTGCACAGATCCTTCGATGGTTGTCCATAAGAGACGCATCTTCATCAAGCAGCCATGCAACCCCCTTCAAGGTACAAGTAAATTTTGATATTCCATTCTTTGAAGGATTGATAGATGAAAATGTTGTAGATAAATGGTTGAATCTACTCGAAGGGTATTTTTCGGTCCACAATTTTTCCGACAGGGAAAAGATTACTTTTGCACTCCTCAAGGTCATCTCCCATGTTAAGGATTGGTGGGATACTTACTCTAAGCAAAGGGCCATAGTGGAATCTACAATATTTGCGGTCTCCCCCACATGGGATTCCTTCAGGGATGCCATGAAAGAACAATACTACCCTATTGGAAGCTACAAGGACCAGTACACAAGATGGACCAAGCTACATTAGGAAAGGGACTAGATAGTGCCAGATTTCACCAATATTTTCCATACCCTGTGCACCAAATTGGGTATCAAAGACTCTAAACGACATATGGTGCTTAAATAATGCGGTTGTATGCATAGCTACATTCAAACATAAATGGATTTTCTGGACATCGCATCATTAGGTGCAGCTTATAGATATGTTGTCAAGATCGAGCATAAATTTAAGCAAAAGAGGCGAGAGTTTGGATCTGCAAACTCCTCATAAACGAAGAAGGGAAAAGGCATCCCCAACCCACAAAAAAGGGACAGAGAAAAAACAACCCCTATCAGGACAACCAGTCCAAGCCGCAACCCAAGAAGGGTAATGAGAAGTCAAAAAAGGACATGGGAAAATGGTGTGAATACCATAAAATCCCTTGGCACAACACCGAAGAATATCGCTCCAAGCACTCACTGGTGGATGAGCTGAAAGCTTCCAAGTCAGAGGTAGATTCTGAATCTAAATCAAATATAGAAAGTGGGAAGCAGATCATCGATGTCGAACCCAATGCCACTGTCGCTACCACCAAAGTCCAATCAAGCGAACCAGAAGAACCAAAGGAAAGGAAACTCCTCTTTCACTCACATATGTGGGTAAAGAAGAATCTGTTGCATTTCATTGTTGATAGTGATAGTCATAAGAACCTGATTTCAACAGAGGTCGTCAAGAAATTGGACATGTTGATAACACTTCACCCATAACCCTACACCATCGACTAGATTTTCCAAGGACGAGATCTCTGCATCAGCTAACAATGTCTTCTTCCCTACATCATCAAGCCCTTCAAAGACGAGGTATTGTGTGATATTTCTCCCCTTGATGTTTGTGATGTTCTTTTAGGACAACCATATTTGTGGAAGTGACATTTTGTGTATGAGTCTAGACCCCACAATGTTATTATTACTTTGGGTAGACAATTATACAAGATACCAGAGGTAGCACCGCCTACCTCTATTTCTTTAATCTCTGCTAAGAAATGCAGTAAGGTCATTTCACAGACCAAGAAGTTCATCTTCTTTGTGATCTGTGCTTGTACTAAGCAGAAGGTCACTGCCACATCTGTGACCTCTACACAGAGTCTCTCGTTCTATCAGAATCAAGTGGATAGGATCGTGGAAGAGTACATAGACATCTTCTCCTCACCCACTGGGGTACCGATGCACTGCCAAGTCAAGCATCCAATTGATATAACCCCTAGTGTATCGTTGCTTAATGGACCAGTCTATCATCGCTCGTTGATGGAAAATGATGAAATCAAGTGCCAGATCCAGGAGCTGCTTCAAAAGGGGCACATCTAACCCATCTTCTCCCCTTGCGGAAACCTGATTGTGTTGGTGCAGAAGAAAGAAGGGACCTGACAGCTATGCATTGATTATAGATCATTAAACAAAATCATAGTCCGGAATCGGTACCCAATTCCTTGAATTGATGACCTTCTTGACCAACTCAAGGGGGAAAAGTTCTTCAGCAAAATTGACCTAAAGTCTGGCTACCACCAAGTTCCCATCAAACTAAATGATGTATGGAATACAATTTTCAAATCTAAACAAGGTCTCTTTGAATGGTTGGTCATGCCCTTTGGCTTAACAAATGCACCAACAAATTTCATGATATTGATGGATGATGTATTGAGACCCTTCACCAACTCTTTTTTGGTAGTATATGTGTATGACATCCTCATCTTTAACATAATTTGGGGGGAGAAAATGCAACATATTCAACTTGTTTTGGGCACTCTGTGGTAGCACAAGCTATATGCCAACTTGAAAAAATGCTCCTTTGGCATGAACAAGGTCCAATACTTGGACTACATTGTTGATGAGCATGGGGTACATGTGGATCCAGCTAATATCCAATTCATTTGTGATTGGCCAGTCCCGACCACACTAACCGAGATTCTTGGGACTTGTCAACTTCTACTGAAGGTTCGTGTTGAGATTCTCCCATATTGCATGGGCCCTCATCCAAGTAACCAAGGGCGGTGGCAAAGAAAATTCCACATGGGGGCAGGCACAACAACAAGCATTTGATGATATGAAGCATCGCTTTTTCTTAGCTTCAATACTCTCCTTACCTGATCTACAACAATCGTTTAATATTGAGATTGATGTCTCCGACTATGTTATAGGTGCAGCTCTCACTCAGCATGGTCATCCAGTAGCATACCATAGTGAGACACTCTCAGATATTGTTCGGAAATACCCCATATATGACAAAGAAATGTATTCCATTGTGAAAGTCTTTCGTCAATGGAAACATTACATTCTCAGAAAGGAGACAATCATCCACACTAATCACAAGCCTTTGCAGTTCATACAGACACAGGGAAGTTGCAGAACGATCGCCATCAAAAGTGGTCCACATACCTACAACAATTCCATATCAACATAAAGTATAAAAAAAGGAGCACAAATCATGTCATTGACTGCCTCAATCGCCCTCTCATTGTTTCACTCACCACAGTGCTCCATTCCTATGGGCATGAGGCGTTTGAGTGGCCCCAACTTTATCAGCGTGACCCTGACTTCACCACCACCTATCAACTCTTGGGTACATGAGAGAATGTCACCAATTTTCACATCCAAGATGGATTGTTATGTCATCTGGACCACCTCTGTGTTCCCACAAGAGAACATGCAAATATTATTTGGGAGGCTCGCTACAGGTGGATGGAAGGACATTTTGGTGTGAAGAAAATTGTGTTTGTTCTATAGAAACATTTGTATTGGCCAAAACTTCGACAAGACGTCAACAAGTATATAATATCTTGCACTGCCTATTCCATTTTCAA
>ML853174.1:0-23563 GCA_009831015.1 Picea engelmannii | reverse complement strand
AATATTCTATTTAATATTGATTCTTGAACAATACATATTTTTTTGTTTAGGTTTAAATTTGAAGCTCCAATAATTTTTTGTTTAAATTTAAATTTGAAGCTCCAATACCTTAGTGTTTTAACTTTATTGTTTTTGCAGATAGGACATTCATAGATGGAATTACAAGTGAGTTTTCCTGTGATAAACCATATAGGGATCCATGTTCAATCTTTTGCCATGTTTGAATTATAGTTTATTTTCCTTCTATTCTTTCAATTCCCATACTTTTCTACTCTTTTCTATATACCATATAAGATTTCTACTATTTTATGTTGCGCCTGGGGCTTGGCCATGGAGGCTGGCCGATAAACAAGCATTGAAGCTAAAAGCACATACAGAAAATTACGATGAGCCATGCTTCATCTTTAGATTTATATAGTTGGTCACCTGTAGTCTTCGTCACCTCTTGTACTCGCTTATGGTTAAGCACGGTCATTTTCAACCTTCAATATATGTAGTCTTGGTTGCCTCTTGTCCACACTTTCCTTTTTGAGCTTCTCATTTCTGGTTCACCTAGGGTTGTTTTCAACCCCTCATACAAAGTTGCCACAGTAGGTTCGTTTCAACCTTCATACACAGTTCCCATGCTGATTTCCATGTTCGTAATTAGTAAATTTATGGTTAGGAGGGAACTATGCTAGTATTTACTTTATACCAAATTTACAAAATATACATAACTTAAGATCACTTGAGTTTTGTGTGAAGACCCTTTTCTGATCCTTTTTCGAGTTTCGTATGAAGACCACAGATAACCCATCAATCTATGATCGTGCGACTTGAATGGATATTCAAAAGAATAGTACGTTTCCATAAGTCAAGAAAACATTTAAAATCCCCAAGAGATATCGATCTTCTGAAGATAGCCATGAATGCACTAGAGAATGTGGGGCTTCAATGACCCATCTCAGTTCCTTTCTCTGCAAATATTGAGCTTCAATTACGCCATCCTGGCATGCTTTCTGCTTTAGCTCTCTATTAAGTATTATCCTTGTTTCATAGGAAAATGTACATGATACCAAGTGAAATTTTAGCTGTTGTATATTGGCGTCTCAAGACAAATAACATTGGTCTGTGACTATTCATGTTTTTATTATAGATTGTCAGTTTAAATTATTAACGATGCCTTCATTGATAATTTTGTTGGCAGATGATGTGAGAAGAGATGTTCACCAGTTCATTTAGAATCCACTGTGAACTCCATTCCAATACTGATCTTATGGTTGCCAAAGCATCAATTGTTGCAAGTAAATTGTAAAATCTGAAAGTCTTCGAACATACAACAGATAGAGTTACGGGTTGGTAGTGATCTCCAAATAGAAAGTTTACCAATTCTAGATATTATGATGGAATCACATTCAGTTATCAGCAGTTTGAATATTATGATGGAATCACTGGTAGTGACCTCATATCCCGCTTACAGTCTTCCTTCTGCTGCAAGTCCAACCCGATCGTTTTGCAGGGCGCGCCAGTTGGTATCCCGCTTACAGTATTCCTTCTTTGTTGCGCCCGGGGCTTGGCCATGGAGGCTGGCGATGCCCGACATCGCCCCAGCCCCCCCGCGGCTAAGGCACGATCCCATGGGATACCAACTGGCGTGCCCTGCAAAACGATCGGGCTGGACTTGTAGCTTAAGAGTTTTCTCACATGGGACCGTGCCTTAGACGAGTGTTGAACGTTGCATATCGAACTCATTCTACAAAATCGACAACGCAATAAATTTTTTAATACCATTGAAGAATTCGCTCATATGTATCAACCAAAAAAAGAAATGGGAGAACTTTTATTTCAACCATATAAGATTTCTTAAGCTATTTTTTTTTTTTTTTTGGTAATTTCTCCAAGATATTAAAGGTATTCTTCAATTGTAATATAGATTTGAGTGGTTGAGTTGTATGGATCAATTCATTTATGTATCCAAATAAAAAATTGTGTTTTCACTTAAATTTATATGACTGAATTCCAATGAAAAATATTAAAAGATAAAACGTTTAGACAAAGTCTCCTTCAATTTCTATAATGACCTTTAAATACAGAAAAGTGGCGAACATGTATACCCACACCATAAATATGCACTCTTCCACAACGACACATAGTTTTCATGAAAACACATAGAAATAGAAATATCAAGGAAATACCTACTCCCTAGTGATGACATGAAGAAATATTAAACGTCCTTAAATCTATAAATTAATATATGTAATTTAACTAAGAAAAAGGTCTTTATTTTATTAAGGACTTATGCCTTTATCGTATATTTTGGAATGTATTGGACACCTTTCTTTACATTTGGTTTGTATGATCGAAAAGATTTAGGAAAAGTGTTTAAGAGTTTTCTCCCATGGGACCGTGCATTAGCCGTGAGGGGGCTGGGGCGATGTCGGGCATCACCAGCCTCCATGGCCAAGCCCTGGGCGCAACATAGAAGGAAGACTGTAAGTGGGATACCAACTGGCGTGCCCTGCAAAATGATCAGGCTGGACTTGCAGCAGAAGGAAGACTGTAAGCGGGATATGAGGTCAAAATTTTCGGATAGGAATAAAGTAGGTTGAACTCCTTCCGGGTTTTCATCCAATGCTCACAGGATACCAAGGAGGATGAACCCTGGAGGTAAGGGAAGGAGAAAGGAGGCGCACTGGTCTGTTCGACTTATGTCCAGACTGTGCGATCAAGGAAAGGGCGCTCTAGCTCTCAGATTCGGTCAAGGAAGTGGCAAAAGGAGGGCACACGAACAGCTCGACAAAGCTGACATCGATGTGCAAGAGTGGGAGAACCGAAAGCCCCAACTCTGTCATGACCTGAGCAAGAGAGAGGCACACACCTTTTTCTTGGCTCTTTTTTTTCCCTTCCATCGGAAGCTGCACACAAAAGACCCTTCGGGATGTATCTCTACTTGGATATGCTTACACTTGTCTTCAATCCTAAATCTCATCTATCTCTGTGTGTCTCAGAAGGGATGAAGATCGAGGTGAAGCATCTAAAGTTAGACTGCGAGAAGAATTAATTAGGAGGGTTGTTGGCACAGATGGTAAGACTGCCAAAGCCTCTCATACCAGATTCAAGACTGTGCAAATGTTACAGTGGTGGATTCAAGGATTCAAATTAAAAATTATTTGCCACAGATAAAATGAATTACTAGCCTTCATCTATGAATAAATTTATAGGATAAGTTATTCACCATTTTATCCGATCGTTCCAAGTTCAAACTACAATCGATCTGCAAAATTATAAGGTAACTTGTTCAATGATATGGTACATAATTAATGGAAAAATTGTAGTCCAAGGAGTCCACATAGATAGTCGTCAACAAGTATCAATTAGTTCCAAGATCCGTGGGGGGGCTGGGACCGTGCCTTAGCTGCGGCGGGGTTGGGGCGATGCTGGGCATCGCCAGCCTCCATGGCCAAGCCTCGGGCGCAACAGAGAACAGCCAGTGATGTTTGTGCACAAGTTTGGATAGAGAAAAACATTGGCGGCAGTGCACAGGGAACAAACACAACGAACAAAATTGTATTCAATTGGATGTATTGTTATCGCTGGATCGATTGGATTCCATCACCACTCACGATGATCAGGTTTCCCTATGTTAAAGGGAAAGTTTCAATTGCATATGTATTGTTATCTGTTGTGCCCGGGGATTGGCCATGGAGGTTGGCGATGCCCGACATCGCCAGCCTCCATGGCCAATCCCCGGGCGCAACAAATAACAGTAATGAGAAATTCAGCTAGATTGTTATCATTAATATCAACTTTTCGATTAGCAATGAAGGAGCAGAGCCAACAGATCAACTACTGGCAAGGAAGGAGTAGAGCCAAAAGATCTAGAGTCATCACCTCCTATAGACCTCCCATTTATAAAATAGAAAAGTGTTCATATGAACCTACCAGTATTTTCTATCTTAATCATACTCGACTAAATATTGCCTTCGCTATCAATTTGTGTTGTGTTCCCGATATCAGCAAGCACCTCATGAGAGTCATTGGCATGTCTCCGTGGAGCTTTCTCTGCGGTCCTGTTTGTTGCAAGGCCCAGCTGATAACTACAGAGTTTACCACCATCTGAAATGCATGAAACTTCGATTGGTGGGAGCCGGTTCATGAGGACCTTTCCCGAACAAAGCCTTCCATCTCGCCCCTACCCCACAGGGAGTCATCAAAAAGGCTACCGGCACCTACCCACCCACAAAACATCCTTTCTTTTCACGGGTAACCCTACAAGTCAGTCAGAATTGGTATTGACCGTCTATTCTATTCCATTTTGTACCCTCCCGCCTCTAGAGCCCCATTTATTTTTTGAAAGTATATAACAAAATACAATTTGCGCATAATTTATGATGACACAAATATGAAAGGAGATAAAAAAAAATAGTTTAGTTTGAAATATAATTTTTGGCTCTTATTTTTTACAAAAAAAACGTATTTTTGTTTTTTTAATTATTGTTTTTCGCGGAAATTTTAATTTTTTTTCATTTCTTTCTAATTTTTCTTAGTTTTTCACAAATTTGTTAGCTCATAAAATTTATTAGCTCATATGTTTTGAATATGGTCAATATAAAAATACTAATTAAGAAATTATTTATGTTTCATTCAATGTAACTTGTATTTACTGTTTTATTATTAAAAGTAAAAAACTATTAAAAAGTGACGTTGAATTTTTAAAGTATATTGTGATATTTTCAAGGCATTATGTATTACCTTGTGCTTTGCATGATAATAAATTTTAAAAAGTAAACATTTAAGGGTTTCTTTTATGATTTTGTTTATAGTAATTATGAGTTCTTTTACCACATTATAAAAATGTGTCATTTTCATACCCAATTTTAAAATGGGTGCTACCGGTAGCAGTACTTTTCAATTTGATGGTTGATTTTGAGGTTTTGGTTTTAATGGTACCAAGTGATAAAAATACGATTTAAAATGATCAAAAAATTTAACGTTTTGAAAAGAAAAAAAAATTCAAAAACATCTTATTTGTTTTTAGGTGTTGATTTTAAGGTTTTTCTGAGCTATTGTCTAAGTTTTGAAGCCCATGTTTGAAAAATGTTGTAATTGTCACCTCGTTTTAAAAAATGGTGCTACCGGTAGCACCTCTTTTTGATTTGGGGGTTTATTTTGATGTTTTTTATGCAAAAATATGGGTTTTTTGGGCCAGAGTTCTCGTTTTGAGGTCACAGTTCTCATTAAGTTGGTAACTATGTTCTGTTACAACTGAAGAATGAAATCAGAGATACCCCAACCATTCTAGAATTAGATGACCATTCTACAATCAAACTGGAAGAAGTCATTGAAGAACTAATCATCTCAGTTGAGTCCTGGAATTATCCAACTGACTTTGTGGTATTACAACCTAAAACAAAGTTGGGGGGTCACCCTCTAATTTTGGGCAGGCCTTGGCTAGCCACAATAGATGCCTTTATCAGCTGTAGATCTAGTTCAATGACAATTTCCAATGGATATGAGACCAAATAGCTTACTCTCTACCCTCACGCTACACCCTTGATTAATAATGACAATTCCTTATGGGTGGAATTTGATGATCAAACTACTCAACCTATCTTGACTATCGGACAAGCCTTAAGTCTTAAAGATGCCATTGAGGATGAAGTAATTAATAATTTTATTTGTGAACCCTCCTCTGTGACTCCAGAAACACATAATCAACTAGTTGCACTTTTGGAGTCAGATACCCAAGAAAACCTTAAATCTGAAGACCTACCTCAAACATCAGCTACCATCTCTTCTAAAAGTATACCAGTAGAAATTGAACCTGGCAAAACACTGAATATAAACCCCAACTTGACAGTTGCTGAAACACAACAATTAGTGAAGTTACTTCTTGAACATAAGGAAGCATTCGCATGGGACTATACAGATATGAATGTAATCTCTCCTGAATTATGTACTCATCGTATCTATATCAAGGAATATTGTCGACCGATCTACCAATCTCAACGATGAATGAACCCTAATTTAAGAGAAATTCTTAAAGAGGAACTTCAAAAATTGCTTAATGCAGGGTTTATATATCCTATATCTGACAGAGAATGGGTTTCCCCGTTGGTAATAGTTCCTAAGAAAAACGAGAAATGGAGAGTGTGTGTATATTATAGAGCCTTAAATAAAGCCACTCAAAAAGATCACTTTTCGTTACCATTCATTGATCAGGTGTTAGATAGTTTGTTAGGGAAGAAATTCTTCTCTTTCTTAGATGGTTACAGTGGGTATAACCAGATCAAAATTGCACCCCTAGACCAAGATAAGACCACTTTTACTAGCCCCTGGGGAACTTTTGCTTATAGAGTCCTCCCATTTGGACTATGTAAT
Source organism: Picea engelmannii (assembly GCA_009831015.1). Classification (NCBI taxonomy): domain Eukaryota; kingdom Viridiplantae; phylum Streptophyta; class Pinopsida; order Pinales; family Pinaceae; genus Picea; species Picea engelmannii. Next base: position 17,203 of record ML853174.1, on the reverse strand, counting down.
GCACCAACAACCTTTCAAAGGACAATTATAGGAATCTTTTCTGATATGATTAATGACTCTATGGAAATTTTTATGGATGATTTTACCCCTTATGGTGTCTCTTTTGAGGAAGCACTACAAAACATTGATAAAGTACTTAAATGATGTATACAATCCCACCTCTCCTTAAGCACAGAAAAATGTCATATGATGATGAGTGAAGGAGTAGTACTTGGACATTTTATTTCATCTCAAGGAATTCAGGTGGATCCATCCAAGATACAAGTCATTAAAGATCTTCCTATTCCCAAAACCCAAATAGATGTGAGAAGTTTCTTAGGACATGCTAGATACTATAGAAGATTTATCAATTTTTTTTCCAAAATAGCTTCTCCTTTGTTTGTGTTACTTATGAAAAATGTTGAATTCAAGTGGACTAATCTTTGCCAGGAAGCATTTGATACACTCAAACATCAGTTATCTACAACTCCTATTCTAAGAGGACCTGATTGGACACTTCCCTTTCATATATCCTCTGATTCTTCATATACTGCAATAGGAGCTGTCTTGGGACAAGAAGAAAATCATCTCCCTTATGATATCTACTTCATTAGCAAGAATATGAGTCCTACTGAACTTAACTATATAGTTACCAAAAAGGAATTTTTAGACGTTATCTATGCTATTAATAAATTTCGACATTACATCATTGGCTATTCTACTTTTGTCCATACTGATCACTCAACTATCAAATATTTAATGAAAAAATCTGTCACAAATGCTCAAGTCACCAGATGGTTACTATTATTACAAGAATTTGATATTACAATTATAGATAGACCAGGAAAAGAAAATGTACTTGCTGATTTCCTTTCTCAGTTAACACCTGATGATAATACTCCAGTAGATGATTCCTTTCCTGATGAATATTTATTTGCAGTATCTGCTCACTCATCATGGTATGTAGACATCACTAACTATTTGGTTACAAGGAAGTTACCACCACACCTATCCCACCGAGAGAAAAGAAGAATCATTCAACAAAGTGATCGGTATAGCTGGATAAGTGGGTGTATTTTTCACACAAGACTTGATCAAGAAATCCGAAGATGCATTAGAGAAGATGAGGTTTATGATTTACTAAAAGCTTGTCATGATGGCCCTTGTGGAGGGAATTTTTCTGATAAAAGAACAACACATAAAATTCTCAGGATGGGTTATTATTGGCCCTCACTTTTTAAAGATGCAAAGCAATATGTTCGGGCCTGTGATAGTTGTCAAAGAATGCGTCAACCTAATCATAGAGATGAAATGCCATTAAATCCCTAGGTAGTACTCGAACCATTTGAAAGATGGGCCTTAGACTTTGTAGGACCCATTAACCCTCCATCCAATCAAAAAGTTTATATAGTGGTCTGCACAGATTATATGACCAAATGGGTGGAGGCTAAAGCACTCCATAGAGCTACTGAAGAAGTTGTTCTAGATTTTTTATTTGAAGATATCTTTATCAGATTTGGAGTGCCTAGAGAATTAGTCACAGATGGAGGACCTCCTTTCACTTCTCATGGTTTTAAAGCCATCCTTCAAAAATATCATACTCATCATAGAATGACTACACGATACCACCCCCAAGCCAATGGACAGGTGGAAAACACAAATAAAGTAATAGAAGCCATTATCACAAAAACTGTGAAGGAAAACAAAAAGGATTGGTCTCAAAGGCTCCCTGAAGCATTATGGGCTTACAGAACTACCTAGAGAAATACTATAGGATTCTCCCCCTATGAATTAGTTTATGGAAAAAGTGTTGTCTTTCCTGTGGAATTTGAAATCAAAACCTTAAGGACTGCTTTAGCTGTTAACCTTGATTTGACTGATGCACAAACAACCAGGTTGCAGCTTAATGAATTGGATGAAAAAAGACTAGATGCCATTCACTAGACAACTATGATTCAACAAAAAAGAACAAAATGGCATGATAAAACCATCAAGCATAAGCAATTCCAAAAAGGTAATTGGTCTTTATTGTATGATTCTCGGTTTAAAAAATTTCAAGGGAAACTACGTACAAGATGGATAGGACCTTACGAAGTGGACACTGTTTTCCCCAATGGAATAGTAAGGCTCCTCACAATTGATGACTCTAAAAAACCGTTATTAGTGAATGGTCATCGGCTCCATTTGTACCAGCACCCCATTTCCAAAGAAGATTTTAAGGCCACATGTGTGGCAGATTCACATTATCTCTTTTTAGAGGAGCCTCCTGCCCCTCACTGCAATTAATTTTTCTGAATTTAATTTCTTTAGTATTAGATTAAATTTATTTTACTAATAATCCCTGTCAAGGAATGGCATGTTACAATGGACAATCTTCATTGAGTTTATCCATTCTTAATTCACCTTAATGGACCAAAGTTGGAGTTTCTCCATTCTTGATTCACCTTCCTTGTGTCCTCATCATGAATTTCACGTGATGCATTTTCACTTTCAGGTGTCTTCTCTGTTACAAAATTTTTCAATACTTCCATGATCTCCCCTTTTAAACCATCCATCTTAGTATCCAACTTAGCTTCCATTGAATCCATCTTTGTATCTGTTAGGACCCTATAATGTACCTTTTTGCTCATACTTTTTTCTATCATTACATCCTTTTCCCACTCATATTTAAGCCTACATTATCACCTTAATCCATTTTTCCAAAGGTATATAACGTTTCTTCTCTTTGCTATATGTTTAATTTGTTTTACATGTAATTTTACATTACTCTCATACTTAGCCATTAATCGGAAATATATAGTTGCTAAAACAGTTTGAAGACTACAGTTAATATATCATTGTTGCTTGAAGACCACGTTGCTGAAACAGTCAAACAATACGCAAATCCCGTTGCTGAAATAGTCCATGATTTGCGATGCTGAAACAGTATACAATAGTAACAAGAAAAGACAAATAAATGAGTTGTTACACCGGTCGCAACAACTGTACCTTAAGCCAACACCATTACAATCATCATTGTTGCTTGAAGACCACGTTGCTGAAACAGTTAAATAGTACGCAAATCCCGTTGCTGAAATAGTCTGTGATTTGCAATGCTAAAACAGTATACAACAGTAATAAGAAAAGACAAATAAAGGCGCTGTTACACTGCCCGCAATAGATGTACCTCAAGCCAGCACCATTACGTCCACTGTAACAACATTTTGCTATGGAAGATCAGAATATCCTATTCCAGCATAGAAGATTAGATCAGACTAAGAATAGGATTTGTATGTACACATATAATTTTATGCTTAATTGTATTAAGCGGATTCTCCTCTTTAAATAGGGGAGACATCAGCATTAGAGCGGGGATTACGAAAGGCTTAGCTAGAGGTGAATTACAGAGAATGAGCGTGTTCACTTTGGATATTGTAACTTGTCATATCTGACAGATGAATAAAATATCATTCTGAGCATTCCTTCTTAATTCCTTTTATTTCCGGGGAATCTTGTGAGAAGGAAAGGGCCCACCTTCACAAGATTCACCTATTAGTTTTTGTAGTGTGTTAGTATTGTTTTTATATATACCTTGTTAAAACTCTGTTTCCACTGACTGTTACATCATTTTCATACAATTCATTCCTAGGTAATTGTTAATCATTTTGATTGGTAATTCTGTTTGCAGAATGAGTTTATGAAAGTGTGATAGTCAGAGACAGGTGCTGAAGATTCCTACTTTGGGGAATAGGGTCATGTTCTCTGTTACAGAATAGTTAGCCTTTGGTACTTGTTAATCATTTTGATTGGTAATTCTGTTTGTAGAATGAGTCTATGAAAGTGTGATAGTCAGAGACAGGTGTTGAAGATTCCTACTTTGGGGAATAGGGTCCTGTTCTCTGTTACAGAATAGTTAGCCTTCGGTACTTGTTAATCATTTTGATTGGTAATTCTGTTTGCAGAATGAGTCTATGAAAGTGTGGTAGTCAAAGACAGGTGCTAAACATTTCTACTTTGGGGAATAGGGTCATGTTCTCTGTTACAGAATAGTTAGTCTTCTTTGTAGTGTGCTGAAAGGTTCCTTTTTCCTAGGTTTCTATTTTTTAATGTAATCCTGGATTCTTCTGATAATTATTTCCTTTTGAATCTTAAAACTCTGCAATAGATAGATTGCTTTCACTGTAATTCAAGGTAGAACTTCAGTCTATTCAAGGCAAGGTGTGATTAGTGTAACTTTTACTACAACTTTGGATTGCTTTTGAGATTGAGCATATACAGTGTGTGATTACCTTTGAAATAAACAGACTTCCCTGGGTTGACAATTTACGTGACACTTGATTGTTTTAATTAATAAGCAATTATAGTGACCAACAGTATCCAACTTAGTTTCCATTGAATCCATATTCTTTTGTAGTTCATTTATGTCTCTACGCATTTATTCACCTTCATCAAGAGTCCAAGTAGGATTTTCTGGAGGCTTATTTGGTGTAGAAGTTCCCCTTTTTGGTGGAATTTTGGCCAAGTATCACTTTTGAACCTTGATTTTGAGGTGGTTCTGCTAGACAATATTTCCTCTGTTTTATCTCCCAAGTTTCGGCCCTTCTAGGTATGAAACTTTCTTTTATGTAGTTCTCTGATATTTCTTCTCTGCAATGCCACAAGTATGATCAAAATTGGATGTTCCAAGTGGAATTTACGGTAACTTCCCCACAACTTGCCGATTTTTGGCCTTTCTAGGAGATCTCACTTGTATAGTGTGCCTCGCACAAAATAATTGATATAAAATTCTGAAACTCGCACAAGAAATACTACGGCCTGTCCACGATTCAATGAAACTATTCCTACTCAATTTGGATACTCTAGGAAGAATTTATGATTGTTTTACATGGAACACCTTCTTGAGACTAGTCAATAGGACTAGTCAGATACCCTATCTTACACAGGGTGTATCTACAAATTTAAGATGACCCAAAAGCTAAACTATTTACCATATATACCTTACTAATTTTTGTAAATATCCTCCAAAGTTCAAGGTCTGAAACCTTACAAAAACAAATTTATAGCGAAAATTTCGCAATGGCTCAGTTCAAGATGATTCTAGAACCCTATCTTGTATAGGTTTTATCTCTGAAAGTATAAGGCCTCAAGAGCTGAATTTTGAACGCAACATAACTTGATCCGTCTACTAAATATCCTCTGAGCCGTTCCTTCTGAAATATTGTAGAAAAAAAGTTTTAGCTAAAATTCCAAGGTGTCTTAGATGTAGCAGCGAAACCCCAAGACCTTGAGCTTTGATACCATATGTTAAGAACCAAATATCAATATAGCATAGAAAAACCTCAAAAAAAGTACTCAACACCTTGAAAAAGAGATAATTTCATATAATAAGCCTCTTCGAGGGGGCAACCTCCTTTTACCCCACTTAAATGTTCAAGTACAAGATGATTCAAAAATGAAAATGTCTCCTTGGTATATATAGGAGATTAGGAGGTATAATTACAACTAATGGCCTAAAGCCGACATAAATAAAATAACATTACTAATATAATATGCCCCAATTAAGGGGTAATGAGCCAATATTAGGGTTTAACAGAATATTGTTAAATTTTAAAAGTCATTCAAAATTTTGTTTGAAATTATATTGTTCTATGCTTCCCAAGATGATGGTTTTGGCTCAAATGTAGGAAAACAAGTTATAATATCAAATAACCAATTCTTTAGATTTTAGTTCATTCAATATCATTGTAAGTGCTTCAATTTCTCCCCTGTTGATTTTAGTAAGTCTAAATTTTATTTATAATTCATTTATCTCATTGAATTTACGTTATGTATGCACGTGCAGTTGAATAATTATTCATTGAATTGTACATGATCATGATCATGATTGATGATCGAGTTTGAATGTGCAAGATATTACAATGGTATCAAAAAGTCACAAGCTCTTATCAATGGAAATATACCACAGGCAGATGTTTTATGAAAATGGACAGTTTCTTTACCCTACCAATTGTAACATGCCATCTTCTAGAAACCAACCTGGGTTAACGATATTACACCGTGAATTAGATATTTTTTATGACACCCCTTGGAGCATAAGAAAAGGTAATTGAGTAATTGTATTTTTAGATTTTCGATGGAATTAATGTAAATGTATTGCTTAATTTGATATAAGTTTTATAAAGTGGTTGGTTGCATTTTTATTATTGGGAAAAAAAATTCGTGCTTCTAATAAATGTTTGTTATAATGTTTGAACATACTAAATACATTGTATTACTAATATTATCATTGTAATGTTCAATATTTTTACAATAAGGATTCTAATGACGGGTAACCTATCTACCATCTACTATTGCACCATGTTATTGCACAATCTGTACTTTCCCAAAGCCCAAGACAAGTGAGTCAAGATTGGCGTAACAAGGGGGTGACCTATCATTGTCACCTTAATAGGAAACAACTTTCTGTTTAGGAGTATGTTAAGATTACCCCAAGGGAGACATCCCTAGTGACCTAAAGGGCTAATGAACTAAGACAAAGATGCAATAAAACCCCTGTCTCATTGGTCACTCAAGTCAAAAAAAAATTATGTCCTTAAGAGATGAAACAAAAGTAATGGATGAAGTGTACCTGCCCAGAACAAGACAACAAGCAAAAAATATGGCAGTTTTCAAGTACAAAATGATGTTAGTGCTTCAATAAGACAATGAAACTTTGAAATATAATCTGGATTATATAAAATTGCATAAATATGAAATTTTACAACAACAATAAGTATTTTATAACAACTTCAAGAAATATACCTGAAAATTGCTTGAAAAGACAATAAAAAAGTATTTTTTACTAGGAAAAATGACAATTAATTGTCACAAGCAATTTTTGAAGTGTCTAGCTAGCATTAAAGGTCAGTTTTGCAGAAAATTTTCTGTAGTTAGATGGTTGTAGCAATCTTTTGTAGCAGCAACAAATAGGTTAGTGATCTAGGCTAAACTAAGGTTAGAGATAGTTAATAAAATCTTAGGAGAAGAGTGTTTGAGTGTTTAATCAATCCTTCAATAAGAGAGAGACTATAACTAGTGCCTTGTAGGGATTATGGATTCAATTGGATGACTTCTTCTAAGGATGCAAATCAATTTTGATAGTGCACAAAATTCCAAGAGGGAGAATGCATAGGAAAAGTAGTAACTTAAGTCCCCCTGTGCATTTTCGTCAAGAAACAAGATACTAGGGTGTAGGCAATTCTAGGCCTTAGCGCCTTGATCTCCTTAGGATTTTTATGGGATAAGAACTTAGGAAAATATAACTAGGTCAAAACCTTAGAGTTCTAGGAAGATAGGGATCTAGGGTTTCACTAGTTACTAGATCAATTCAATGAAAAGCTTGGCAGATAGAAAGTAAGAAAGTAGCAATTTAAGTTCCTTACTTCAAGCATTAAGTATATCATGCAATTTCATAATCTTGTATGAGAAAATAAAACCATACATAAACCATTCAATAGATGAAAAAAAATGGAGATTTTACCTACTTACACCAAGAATAATCATGAAATACCATGCAAGTTCACCATACAAGCTTCCAAGGTTGATCCAACTTGCAAACAATCAGCCTTATACAAGAGTGTGCCTCATAATTTCAGCCAAGAGCCCTTACTAGGGTGAAAATTTTAGACCTCTCCTCTTGTGTGAGGAGTTGTGATGTAAAAATCAATGTACTTTATGTTTATTTATACAAAACTGGTGACCTTCAATTAATTTTAGGTCAAATAAAGGTCGACCTGGCTAATTTACAAATAAATTCAATTTAGACATAAATAAATTAATTAACATCTAAAAACACTTCCAAGGGTGACATCATGCCCTTCTAGGATGACGTTGAGGCCCTTTGGTGGAAATTTGGGCCTAAAAGTTTGGGTGCTTGGCCTTTGAAGGCCCCATATGAATCCCACACATGCCACTAGGCTCATAAATGCCTCCAAAATAGAAATGCTAGCTCTAGATAACGTCCAGGGTTGTGATGATGGCATCGTGAACCTTCTAAGGCCAGCGTCTATGTGGAAGAGAAAGATCCCCCTGGGTCTAGTTCTGCCAGGGTGCCTCCAAAGGTGATGCCCTTCTTTCTTCCTAGTGTAAATATCTGATGTCTTCTTTCCCCTGAATGGGGTTACAACATCCATCTATAGGATTTCATCTCCATGAAGGTATGAGCTAATCATTCCCTCATGTGTACCTTTCCACCAGGCGAGGTCTTGCAACAACAACAAGTACTCCCTCCAGGGGTTCATAAGTCACAAGGATCATAACATGTAAATCACATACAATAATTAAATTACCCAAACATGTGCATCAAACCCCCCTTTACGCAAACAAAATCTCAAAGACATTATGCAATTTGAAATTTCAGGTTTGGAGAAGGTCTTAGGGTGTCCTATTAGGCCAATCCTCCTTAATTTTGGGATGTTTCATAGGTTGGAGCCAATCTAGGTCATGTAAGTGTATGAGGTGGCATGGGGTGTAGTGATAACATGGAAATGTAAGTATTACCTGTGGGTGCCTTTGTAGAGGGTGAGTTGCACCTTGTCATAGATGCCATTGTTTTCTAGCCCATTTACTTCCTTTTACTCTTAGCTTATTTATCTTTTGATATTTTTATTTTGTGCTTAAAGGGAAGAGTTGAAGGACATTGTCCTAGCTTGGTGACCATAGGTGACAGTGTTATCCACAAACATTTCATGGAGATGAGAAACATGGCTCGTGATGAGACCCCCTTTCTCTTGGCTATGCCACCAAGAGCCACTACCCTGGTTTGGTGACCAGATAGGGGTAGTATCATAACACTACATGCCCATGGTTATAATAGGTTGACGAGTGATGAGACCTCCTATCTACCAAATAGTACCTTGAGTGTTTATTTATCTTATGATTTCCCTTTTCTTAGTGAGAATATTTTTGCTGCTTTCTAGGGAATCCTTGGGTGAAGCATCTCAAAGGTTTCAAAGGATTTTAACTCTTTCCATCTACTTTTAACCTCTGGGTCTTTAGCCCCTTCTTCTCACAAGGCAAGGTACAACCCTTCCTAGTGTGGTCAATTCCAATGCCCGAACAAAGTTAGGGGAAGATGAGAGGAATAAAGATGAAAAGTGGTAAGTATGGAGGGAACGAATGATGACCTTTCACAGACCCATATAGTGGAAACACATCCTAAAGGGAGATTAACTTACTAGGGCACCGTGTTACCCTTCTAGGTATGAACAAGTCAAAGAGCATAATTTCCAAGAAAACGTTATGAAATGAAGGAGAATTCAATGCAACACATTCAAGTGCTTCAAGAATCAGAGTGACAAATACCATGATACCCAAACTCATTGCCTCATGGAGAAATACTTACTGCTACTTTAGGATCATGATGGTGGGATGGATACTACTACTGCTAATAAATGGACTGCACTGAAGAAAAGAGGGGCCCTCTGGGACCATGCTCAAGTCATCCAGATCTCATTACTCCATTTCTAGGACATGTGAGCCTCGATACAGGATCTCCTTAGTTATCTCTAGGGTAGGGGATAACATTTGGCTCCAACTCGGAGACATGTGCTCACCGTAGATCACATGAAAACCTCAACATCTTTAGTATGAACTGTGAGTGCTAAATCTCAAAAAAATGTATTAGTAATCCTTAGGGTGGTGATATCACCCCTTTTTCATATATGATATAATAAAATAAAGAGTATCTCTAATCTAACATATGATCGTGAGCATACATATATACAAGTGAGACAAAATAATGTGTAAAATGTGACTACAACTATGCTATCATGATATGCAGATGGTATATACAATAGATGCAAATGCCCACCTACCTTTACTTACCTGTTGGTTGAATGATAGGTGTAGTCAAATAACCAGTGAATCCATCCTAGCAATATCTCATAATACCTTCCTCTGTGCTTCATCATAAACCAAAACAATGACAAGTGAGGCACATAAATAACGTGAGTTAGAGAATGCATCATATCATTGGAAATCGTAAAGTTTAGCTCATGGAGGTGGGAGGGAGGGACACAATTATGCCAAGTCACACTTCTAGGAAAGTTCTCAATCCATCTTAGAAATGGATCATGAAAAATAAAAGGCTCAAAAGACTGACTCAAAGAATCTGAAGGTTTACTTCCTTGGACATCATCACATCCCGAGTTCTGGGAAAGGACTAGTAAGAACCTAGAGGATGATTGGAAAATTTCTAAGGGAAAGATGAAAGAGTTATATAATAAACTTATTCTTAAGGTATTCAACCTACCCTTGAATTCTAAAAGAAGGCTTTTCCCTAGAGAAAAATCAAGACAAGGGACACGTTTCCCAATTACACCCTTAGTGACATAGCGAGGTAAAGTAGTCAAAGGGAGCTAGAAAACCTTGTCACAAGTACCTTGCTTTGGGAAATCAATGTCCTCAACTTTATCAAGATCTGAGCACAACAGTGGTTGATGATATTCTTCATAGAATAAATCCAATTTCAGAAAGGAATACTCATCAAGATCCTCAAGGTATGACCAGAAATCATCATGAAAACATAACACCAGGTCGTCCTTGGGTTCTTGGAAAAAATATGTAATTATATCACCATATTGTTGCCAAAAGTCAAAATTATTAGGAACATCATATGATTGTTGTAAAGGAAACATTCAAAGATATCCTTCCATATCCTAAATGGGATCCTTATCATAACCAATCACATCTCACTTATGTCTTCCAACATGTATGAACTCATCAATATTATCAACCATGTCACTACCTTTATCATATCATGAAGGATTTAATGCATCCAAGGGCTCCTCTAATACTTCTTCACTTTCCAAATCATAAAATAAAGAATAATCAAAATCTTGGAAAGGGAAATAAATTACCATGTTCATTTCTTTATGTGCAGGAGTGTCACTTGGATGACTTCATCAAATGGAAGAGGATCCAATACATCATCCCCAAGAATCATTTCTTTATTCATATTTTCACCTTCATAAAAAATTAAAGGACCTAGCTCTTCCAAGGGTTCCTTTACTTCTTCAATTCCTAAATCAAAGAACAAAGTGTCATCGAAAACCTGGAAAGGAAAATTATTCACCTCATTCTCTTTTCCTTGTGCAGGAGAGATAGGATCTTGGAGATATTCATCGGACAAAGGAGTGGATACTAGTGCTTCATCCTCATAAATCACTTCTTTAGTTAAGTATTTACTGCATTCTATTGAATCATGGGGAAAATCTTGCTCCTCTTCAAGGGGTTGATAATTTTCTTCATAAATCTATCCTTCTATATTAGAGGGTTCTTGGTATTGAATATGGTACACATCCCTGAGATCTTCCACAATCTCAGTGGTGAATCCTTCGTCCTCTAGGGATATTGAAATATTTTGAAGGGCATCTTCATATGTCCGGCATTGTGATTTGACAAATTCAATAAACCTACTAATGAGGTCTATGAAAGATGATATACCCTTATCTTCGCAACAACCCTTAATCCAATATTGCAAAAAAGACAACAGGGAAAGTATGAACAATTTTACCAGAACATCCTCCCCTTCCAATTCTATCTCACTTATATACTTCAATAATTTTACAATGTGAGTAATTGGGAGGCCTCCTAATCTTGGAGATTGTTTTAACCATTATATATCAAGATATTGCGGGTATCCTTGAAAACTTTTAAAATCAATAGTCAGATACACTTGTTCCCAGGGTGCCATGATCCCATATCTTGGAAATATCACAAAGTTGAGAGTAATATGGCACCTTAGAAAAGGTCAGTGGAGTCTCCATATATTTTCTTAATGATTATCAAATGGAGTGAGGGAATCACTAAGTAAGCCTCATAAGATGAAGGCTTTGCGGGAAAGGCTTATCAAAAAAGTTTCATTGAGGAATATTGAATCAATGTTCCTTGACAACGACGCCAAAAAATGTTATCGCACAATCTATACTTGCCCAAATCCCAAGAAAAGTGAGTCAAGATTGGCGTAACAAGGGGGTGACCTATCACTGACACCTTAATAGGAAACCCCTTTCTTTTTAGGAGTATGTTAATATTACCCCAAGGGAGACGTCCCTAGTGACCTAAAGGGCTGATGAACTAAGACAAAGATGAAATAATACCCCCCTCTCACTGGTCACTCAAGTCAAAAGGTTTTTATGTATTTAAGAGATGAAGCAAAGTAATGGATGAAGTGTACCTACCCGAAACAAGACAACAAGCAAAAAATATGGCATTTTTCAAGTACAAAATGATGTTAGTGCTTCAATAAGACAATGAACCTTTGAAATATAAGCTGGATGATACAAAATTGCAGCAATATGAAAGTTTAAAACAACAATAAGTATTTTATAACAGCTGCAATAAATATGCCTCGGAATTGCTTGGAAAGACAATAAAAAGGAAGATTTTACTAGGAAAAATGATAATTAATTGTCACAAGCAATTTATGAAGTGTCTAGCTAGCATTAAAGGTTAGTTTTGCAGAACATTTACTGTAATTAGATGGTTGTAGCAATCTTTTGTAACAACAACAAATAGGTTAGTGATATAGGCTAAACTAGGGTTAGAGATAGTTAATAAAAGCTTAGGAGAAGATTGTTTGGGTGTTTAATGAATCCTTCAATAAGAGAGAGGATATAAATAATGCTTTCTAGGTCTTATGGAGTGAAGTGGATTGATTCTTCTAAGGCTGCAAATCAATTTTGATAGTGCACAAAATTCCAAGAGGGAGAATGCATAGGAGAAGTAGTAACTTAAGTCCCCCTATGCATTTTCCTCAAGAAACAAGATACTAGGGTGTAGGCAATTCTAGGCCATAGTGCCTTTCTCTCCTTATGATTTTTATGGGATAATAACTTAGGAAAAGATAACTAGGTCAAAACCTTAGAGTACTAGGAAACTAGGGCTCTAGGGTTTCACTAGTTACTAGATCAATTCATTGAAAAGATTGGCAAATAGAAAGTAAGAAAGTAGCAATTTAAGTTCCTTACTTCAAACATTAAGTATATCATGCAATTTCATAATATTGTATGAGCAAATAAAAGCATACATAAACCATTCAATAGATGAAAAAAAATGGATATTTTACCTACTTTCACCAAGAATAATCATGAAATACCGTGCAAGATCACCATAAAAGATTCCAAGATTGATCCAACTTGCAAAAAAACATCCTTATACAAGAGTGTGCCTCACAATTTCAGCCAATAGCCCTTACCAGGGTGAAAATTTCAGACCTCTCCTCTTGTGTGAGGAGTTATGATGTAAAAATGAATGTACTTTATGTTTATTTATACAAATTTGGTGACCTTTAATTAATTTTAAGTCAAATAAAGTCTGACCTGGTAAATTTACAAATAAATTCAATTTAGACATAAATAAAATTAATTAGCATCTAAAAACACTTCCAAGGGTGACATCATGCCCTTCTAGGGTAACGTTGAGGCCCTTAGGTGGAACATTGGGCCTAAAATGTAGGGTGATTGGCCTCTGAAGGCCCCAGATGAAGCCCACACATGCCACTAGGCTCATAAATGCCTCCAAAACAAAAAACCTAGTTCTATATAACGTCCAGGGTCATTATGATGATGTGATGGGCCTTCTAGGGCCAACGTCTATGTGGATGAGAAAGATCCCCCTAGGTCTAGGTCTACCAGGGTGCCTCCAATGGTGATGTCCTTCTTTCTTCCTGGTGAAAATATATGATGTCTTCTTACCCCTAGATAGGGTTACAACATCCATCTATGGGATTTCAACCCCATGAAGGTCTGAGCTAATCATTCCCTCATGTGTATCTGTTCATCGGGTGAGGCCCTGCAATAACAAAAAGTACGCCCTCCAGGGGTTCATAAGTCATATGGATCATAACATGTAAATCACATCCAATAATTAAATTACCCAATCATGTGCATCAAAGCCCCCTTTACACAGACAAAATCTCAAATACGTTATGCAATTTGACAAGTTAGGTTTGGAGAAGGTCTCAGGGTGTCCTATTGGGATAATCCTCCTTAAGTTTGGGATGTTTCCTAGGTGGGAGCCAATCTAGGTCATGTACGTGTATGAGGTGGAATGGGGTAAATGTTTGGGCATGGGGTGCAATGATAACATGGAAATGCAATTCTTACCTATGGGTGCCTTTATAGAGGCTGAGCTGCACCTTGTCATAGATGCCATTGTTTCCTATCCCATTTATTTCCTTTTACTCTTAGCTTATTTATCTTTTGATATTTTTCTTTTGTGCTTCAAGGCAAGAGTTGAGGGACATTGTCCTAGCTTGGTGACCAGAGGTGACAACGTTATCCACAAACATTTCATGGAGATGAGAAGGTTGTCTTGTGATGAGACCCTATTTCTCTTGTCTATGCCACCAAGATCCACTACCCTGGTTTGGTGACCAGATAGGTGGTAGTGTCATACCGCTACATTCCCATGGTCATAATAGGATGGCTCGTGATGAGACCTCCTATCCACCAACTAGTACCTTGAGTGTTTATTTATCTTATGGGTTCCCTTTTCTTACTAAGAATATTTTTGTTGCTTTCTTGGGAATCCCTGGTTGAACCATATCAAAGGTTTCAAAGGATTTTAACTCTTTCCAACTACTTTTACCCTCTGGGCCTTTAACCCATTCTTCCCACAAGGAAAGGTACAACCCTTCATAGTGTGGCCAATCCCAATGCTCGAACAAAGGTAGGGGAAGAAGAGAGGAATACATATGGAAAGTGGTAAGTATGGAGGAAACACATGATGACCTTTCATAAACCCACTCAGTGGCAACCCATCCTAAAGGGATATCAAATTACTAGGGCACTGTGTTACCCTTCCAGGTATGAACAAGTCAAAGAGCATAATTTCCAAGCAAACATTATGAAATGAAGGAGAATTCAATGCGGCATATTCAAGTGCTTCAACAATCAAAGTGACACATACCATGATACCTTGACTCATTATCTCATGGAGAAAGACTTACTGCTACTTTAGGGTTGGGTTGGTGGGATGGATACTGCTACAACTGATAAATGGACTGCACTGAAGAAAAGAGGGGCCCTCAGGGGCCATGCTCAAGTCATCTGGCTCTTGGTACTCCATGTCTAGGACTTGTGAGCCTCGAGACTTGATCTCCTTAGTTATCCCTAGGGTAGGGGATAACACACCCCACTACAATGTCAATTCATGAGATTTCTATTAAACAAGCACATATTGAAGAGAAAGCATATTGAGCATGGTTAAATAAACCACCTATCAATTCACACTATGTCCCAAGTCACCAATTCAAAACTTCTATCGTGACACTAGTTCTTCTGGGGATGAAGGAAATGATATAGAGGTTGGTATGGATGATTTATCATGGATACACAAGACATGGAGGGAATGTTGTTACATGCATTCCAACAAAATGAACTAGGGGAGGAAACTGATGTCATCAATACCTTATTTGAAAGCTTGAAATATGCTTCCACTACCCCTCTCATTGGTCAATAGGGGTCAGGGTCTAACCAACTAGGGACAACAATGTTAGTATAGAACTTGAAACAAATGTATGGTTTATCAGATGCATGTTTCTCGACACTTTTGAGGTAACTAACCATAAATTCCCCTAATTTTTAAAGGAATATTTTCACACAATGAAGGAAGAAAATGGTTGTTTTTATGCATGATTAATGACAATGTACATTTCTATTTCCCACTAATTGCAGGTTACACAAAGATAAGGTACTTCCAAGAGATGAATTCTTTCTCGATAGCTGCATAGAGGCAAAGAAAATGTTGAAAATATTAGGTGTTGAGTACATATCATACCACACATGTCTGAATGATTGTTTTATATACACAAATGAATATGTGGACAAAGGGATATGTCCAAAATGTGGTAATGAAAGGTACCAAAAATTAAAAAAACAAGGGTAAGGAACATGGTCCTCCTCATAAGATATTGAGCCACATGCCTATAATTATAAGGATTCAAAGGCTCTTTCATTACAAACAATTAGCCGTGTTGTAGGTGTGGCATGGCTCACATAGAAGTGAGCCAGGATTTATGTGAATTTCAACATATTCAATAGCCATGAAGCATATAGAGTATACATGGCCCGATAAATTCAAGGATGAAGTATGAAGCCTATGCTTGAGAATAACCATGGATGGAGATAACCTGTATTCCCTCAAAAACACCAACTATTCTATTTGGCCAGTGGTAATGTTCAATAATAGTATCCCCCCATGGTTTTCCTTGAAGAATGAACATCTTATGCTGTCTCTTATACTCTCGAGTAGAATACAAGTGAAGAGAATGGATCTCTACCTCCAACCATTGATTGATGAATTTAAACAATTATGGGAAGGGATACATGTATACGATGTATCAAGACCCATCCCAATAGAGAGGTCTTTTACGTTGTGTGGCATATGTGCATACACCATGCACAATTAATATCCAAGAATAGGAGTTTTCTCTAGTAAGCATGTTGATTGATTTGTTTATATGCGTAATGTTATTTGGAATACTTAATTTGGTGCAACCATATTTTGACACTAATGTGCTTTGTACACAATAACATTGCAGGTCTTGTAACAAAAGGGTATCATGGATGTAAATGTTGTGGACCTTCTATAAAGGCTAGGTGGCCAAATACCTATGAAAGTTGGTGTATGACTGCTCAAGGGTATTCCTCCTAGAATACCACCCTTATAGAAAAGCTTCATCTGCTTTCAATGGTAAACTAAAGAGAAACTAGAGACCTAAAATGTCGACACCGATAGATTGGATTAGGGAATATGACACAAATAAGGAAAAGGAAATGGTAGAATTGTTTGATTCAAATAGGGAACCTATTTTTGATGATACTCAATTGTTTTACACCTATGTGGAGAAAATTCCCATTGAGATAAAAAATAAATATGTATTTTATGAGCTTCCATATTGGGAGCATTTTAAGATTGACCACTTACTAGATCCCATACATTTATTAAAAAATGTTTCATCTTTTTTATGGAGGCACATATCATTGATTAAAAGAAACAAATTGGATGCTAGGAGAGATCTTATTGCTTCAAATACTAAAAAGATACATTGGACAAGAAAATAAAGTACATGAGAGGTTTGTCACTCTTGGTCTTTTAAATATGGTGATGTCCCATGGATTTTGAAGAAAGATGATCTTTCTATGGTGAAATATGTTATATTTGGTATGAAGGCACCTTTTTTATATAGTCAACTCTATGA
>ML853166.1:4548-20420 GCA_009831015.1 Picea engelmannii | reverse complement strand
TTTTTCCATTTAGTTGACAAACACTTCGTTAAAGATGCAAAAAAATCTCAAGTGGTGTTTCATGAATTTGATACTTAATGCATATTCATTACTAGGTTACTCAAACTTGTTTGTAAATACGATGATGAAATTATTAAATATGTTGAACAAATATACAATGTGTTGTTTATAAAAGGCACAGATGGCATGTTGACTTATATATGTAAGCAAGAGAAGAGGGCAAACAAGTGCACACATATTACATGAAATTGCATCCAAACACAAGATGCAAGCTCTCTTGCAGTGGCCAACATAGGGTGAAGAAAAAGAGTAATGGCAACTTTGATAACATCTACCTACAATCAAGCTGTAATTCATTAATTTTCCCTTGAATTATCCATAAGAATATAAGAGGAAAATGAATCTAAAAAATAGTTGAAAGTAAACCCTAAACTCCACTCTAAGAAGAACACAAATAGAAGGAAAAGACAAGCAAGAGAGAAGCAAACAACAAACAATATATTCTATAATAAAAGGCAACAAGTAGGGGCACCTATGCAAAGAGTAGCATGAATGTAATAGACATGCATGCCCTTAGAATGTTGTTTGATGCCAATTTAAGAGTCTTCATGTCACCTTCAATGAGTCCAATTGTAGGAATATTGTAGGTAGGTATTGCAGGGTGACCAACGACATGATACCTCATAAATTTGTTGGATTGAGCAAAGATCCTAACCCAAGCAAGGACAAAAATAAATTAGAGACAATTTATCTGCAAAGCCTCAAAAGGGAAAAGAAGAGGCCCTCAATTGGGTGCTTGAGGAAGAGCCAAGGTTAAATGACCATGAGAATGAGGCTAAGATGACAAATTGAATGATATTCCCCACTACCATAGCCAAAATGAGAATTGGAATGCCTCCATGTCTATATGGCTTGGATGGGTTATGCTTAGACCCTCCCAAGTCTGGAAAATGATACCCGTTGCACACCCCTCGAATAGTGAAAAGGGCCTCATTTTATAGAAAACTCCATGGAAACATGCAATCCCCTATGGATCATGGGATATCACCATCAATTTCTATTTGTTTTATGTAATGGTGATGGGATTGCACAATCCCTTGTGGGTTTACACACTCCAAAGGTTAATGGTGACTTCATAAGCAAGTAATTGGTTTTGACTCAAGCCATAAATGCATAACTCAAGAGAATAAGAGGTGGCATGAAGAATATAAGGAAAGGGGCTTATATGGAATGGACCAAAGGATCTCTAGAATGGAAAAATGACTCCCTAACTTGAAAACTCCAAAGGACACAAACAGGGAAACTAAATAAAATAGGCAATGTATGACGAATGAACTTTGAGCTAGGTACATTATCATCATTGGGGGAAATGCATGTTGAGCCACATTTAGTTGTTACAGTATCAAAATCTTATTGTTAGACACACATCCATTGTACCTTTGGTTGATTGATATCGATAAAATGAATGGTTATATGATGGTGTTACTTCGTAGTGGAACAAACTATCAAGGAATTTTTCACTAAAATGGGCCACCTCATATCTAGGCATGGCATTTCATGTCCATGGAATGAACAACTAACAATTCACTCATTGAACCAATACTAGGAGTTGTTGAAATTTACTACAAATGGACTGACATATGCGGTAGAAATGTGGACCAACCCTTTAGTTGAAGATGTTTACTGAAATTATACCAGTCATTTTCCATCTAGACTCTTAGTGCACCCTCATCCACTCCTTAGGACCAATTGATTACAACAAAATGTAGTTGCACAAATTGTTTAAAATATTAAGGGGAAACAAAATGGTTAGTGAATAAGGATGTGTTGACCACCATTTTGGTCAACGATTCTTAGTCGACAAAGCATTGCTAGGATCCCTATCATTTCAAACTACTCGTGCAAAGTCCTTGTGCACTCTCGTTGAGTTGCACTGCTACACATTTAAAAAAAGATGTATTTATATATTTCGACATTCAAGAATATTTTATAAGTTATGATGAGAATTTGCTAAAGGATGGAAGTGACGGTCATTGGTCAATTATGCATGTAGGACAGGTTACAAGTTCATTCCAGATTAAAACAGGTTCAATACTTGCTTTCAGCGAAGTTGATGCAAAGATGGCGAAATTTTCGTGGAAACTTACCAAAATTGACTCTAGTGTTGGGCATTTTTTTGTCATTGATAAATACTATGAGAACATAATTACATTTCTATGGGAGGCATTTATCAATGCTATGGATATTACTCTCACTTTCCTGTATAATATATTTGCATGGTGCATATACACTATTCATTTTTTCACTATCATTTGGAAACTTATTTTTTACAAAGAAATATGGCAAGATACACATATTTCCAATCATTATATGGGTGTACAATATTGTGGTACTTATTTGAAAGTGATGGATTTTTTTTTTCCAATGTTAGGACAGGCAGGCAAAATTTGGTGTTCTTACAACTATCGTGGCACATTTATATGGCATATTTTGTTTTAACTTTGTAATGTTGCAGATGTCGAGCCTTGGTCTTGACTACCATTGCACTCATGGATCTCCTAAATTGGCTTGGAGATAAACTTGTCTTAGAGATTCTTTTGAATCCCCTCAAACTACTTTGCTAAAGGAATCATTTGTAATGGGTATCTTTATACATCATGATTTGGCTAATATCTTTAAGCACATTTGGGCTTGCCTACCTTAATTTTATGGACAATTAATTTGGCCACCCGTCAGTTGGACTCAAATGCTATGATCCACACAATTATGTTAATATCATAAGGGTTGCAACTTGTTTGAAAGATGTTGGAGTCAAAAATATTAATAAGTCACTATGATTACTACATTGGAAAGAGATGCATTGGCAATTTATAAATATGATAAAGATATATATGAGCTCCCTTTTGTTTATCCAGGGTAGATATATGGGTATATGTGACTTCGGTGCATTTATACAAGGGAGTGGTTGTATGCATTGGTTGCATTCACGATGGATGGGTTCCCATTAGAAGCAATGATTGATATTGGGTTCAGCACCATATCAAAGTTGGTATGCATGTTCAAGTTGAACTCTTTGCCAAGAGAGATCCATATCGGTTTCGATTTCCTTTAGAATTGTGATTTGCAATCCAAATGTTGATCACCTTATTTTCAAAAGATTCAGATACTCCTCCTATGGCTTCTAGTCAGGGGGGCTGCAATTAAGATGGCATCCAAAACACTGATTAGCTAAGTCACCTGACATGAAGACATGGGACACAGAGTACACAGGAATATGAGTATCCAATATGAACACGACGATCCCCAAAATCAAGACACGGGGGATACATTAAAAAATTACTGAAATAGACAAAATATTGATAGTATATATTGATCACTGATACATCATGAAATTCAAAAAAGATACATCATACAAATCAATCAAACTCTAAACATCATACTCATAGAACATAGACATATTAATACATGTTACAAATCATACAATGATATGATACATGTATCATTAGAATTTAGAACCAATGTGAATGAACCATAAAATAGAACCATAAATATTAAATAGCAGTTTGCAGATTTCTCATTAACTTTAGTCTTTAAGTCATCAAAATAAAAATGTATTGCATAGATGTTGAGGGAATTCGATTCCAAAATACAAAATAGAGTAGAATCTTGATACAAAATAGGTAGGAATATCATATTTCATAGATATTAGAGTCACTATTATTGTCAATAGTCCTCTTCGATGTCATAATAAACATCACTACCATTGTCGTGTCCTCCATCCTCCTCCTCCTCTATGACCAATCCAAGCTCTACTGGTAAAATATGACTTCCAATCGATGCAAACGGTGTCAATCTTCCTCCACAAACCTATCACGGGATCTTCAAAAGTCATATGTACAACTAAAATCACAAAACAAAACCATGTTTATCTCCCGCGGGATGCTTTACACAAGACACATGTCTCAAAATTGTGACACATCCCCAATAAGGTGTCTGACACGGTTTGGTGATGTGTCCTGCACTCGTGAGACAACTTGATCACGTGTCTGACACGTATCATAGCGTGTCTTCATGTGGACAACGTGGATATGGACACTTTTCCCCTTTTGGACGTGTCAAGTGACTTAGCTGATCAAAAGTGTAGCCTATTTCTTTGAGATGGGCACCTTTTTTTTTAGCAATGATTGGAGTTTTAAAAATGAAGAGTGAAAAATCTTCCATTCCAAATGATGTATATTATTTCTCATGAGAAATATTCTATTCATTTGGAGTGTGTTTTCTCCAAAGTACTTGTATGTGTGTGCAACAACGATCTGTATATACATCACAACATTCATAAGAAAAAGGATTTTGATTGAACATCTGTGGTCTCAGTGAACAATTACAAGACATATATCGCAGAACATTTGCGTCTAGAGTTTTTCCCTCCACGTGTCATAAATAAGTTGGGTATCAAGCATGTTAAAAGAATGTTGCTTCATGGACAACCCAGAATAGGAAAGACCCTTATTACCCATCAAATTGGAAAGATGCTAAATGGAAAAGAGCCAAAGTTTGTCAATGGACCTAAATTCTCAAATACGTTGACATTCTCATTTATTACATCCTTTGTTATGATTATCCAAACCCTCATATCAAATTCCTACACACATATTTATTGTTGAATCATTACTTCACCACATTATCCAAAGTTCAAGTTCGACTGTGCTTGCCCCTGAACAAAAAATTCAATCCAAACACATTGTTTGAGATGGTGCTCTTCCTGCTAAATGTATTGAAATTATTGTGACTGTTGACAGTGGGTTGCACCATAAAAGGATAATATTATGAATCCAAGCTATTCATCAATTAAACCATCAGTGACTTCTCCATACGATCCACCATAGCCAATGATGCTTATAAAAAATGGTTCGTGGAGCGTTTCAACGTAGCAACAATTAAGAATGAATTGAAATGTTACAACACAAAGTTCCAGCGAGGAAGTGAGAATTAGAAAGACGTTGATGATATGGGAAGCTTTTGCAAAGTGAACCACAAATCCATATGTGATCACAACATATTCCGGAAAGATCCAAATCATAATCCGCGTTGGGTGAAGAGCCTCGATGTTGATCAACTCCAACAAGTGGTGGACTCTCGGATTCATTCATTAATGGAAGCAATTGGATCCATTCACCCTCATGTTCATGAACGAAAATAATGAAATCGACATCTGCAACGACATGAAGGCCATATCCAATTCATATCTAAAGAAGCCCTGTGACATAACCCAACATTGCTCATGGAAGGAATAAGGTTGGAATCCCGTTTTTCAAAACCCAATATATAATCCATGCACTCTGTGTTGGATAAATTAGGCTCTACGCCTTTACCAATATTACAGAAATCAATATCACCAAACCAAATAGGGTGAGTACTTGGAATAGGTATTGTGTGAAGCATTTTCTCATCCAACGGTGAACATTACCAGTAACACTTCTTCCAAGAGTACTTTGATGCATATTTATGGCCATTTTACAAGAAAACCAGTGCTAACATTCCTAAGTTCATTCTTAGAGTTCTCTCCTTGTTATAAAAATATAAGTTTGGATCAATAAATAATTTACTGGAAATGATTTATGGGAAGCATTGTTAGGGATCTTGTTGAATACATTTGATTAATAATTTCATTTGAACAAAAGGGATTCGGTCCTTGATTTAAGACTTTGTTCCTCAAAAACACGAACTGAAATCTGATGTGTGAATAATGGATAATGAGATATCCAAATAAATTTTATTAAATAAGAGGCAGTTCGAGCAGGTTCACTTCAATTCGTTGAACTAAATCAACCCTAACTACTCAAACTATTCATCAAACAATATAAAATAAGTAGTAGACACCCAACATTGGCTAGAAAAAAAATTAAGAGAGGTATGCAAGGAGCCTTGTGATGTTTCAGTTTTTTTATAATTCATGCTCCATTAATCATTTCCTACAAATGGATTTGATGATCTTATGATAGCAGGCAAAGTATCAAGAAGGATGAATCCAGGCTGAGTTTTGCTTGTGTCTTAATTGTTTATTTGTTAAATATGTTTTGTTAAAGGTCTGAAATTTTTCAGTGCTAATCAATTTTCTTTTATGCAGGTAGTAACCTTATGCTTCATTATCATTACTACATTCAATATCCAACTTAATTTTTCTTCTTTTTATTTTGTAGTTGGCTATTCTATTGTATGAGGATAAGTCCACCTAGAATAGATAGAAACAACATTGGTCTGAATTCACGCCTGGATTCAAAAGAATAAAACAATCTATGAAAGTGTATGGGACTGTATATTTGAATGAAAATCAAACATTTTAGCTCTAGGAATTATTTCTTTTGTTTTTTTCTTGCTTATTCCTTTTATTCCTCTTGCTTCTTTTCAATATTCAAAAATACAAAAATACACATAAAATAATTTTAATAAATCTATTTTCTTTAAATTATTTCCTTTCTTTCAATTTCGTTTAATTTTTGGTTTACTAATTATAATTTTAAAAGAAAACTCATTTTATTACATTGTTTACACTTAATGTAATTTACTTCATTTCTTTACAATTCATTTTAACCATTTCAAATTTTGCTATTTAGTTTAATCTTTTACTAATTAAAAAAAAACAAAAATTAGTTTTAATATGTAAATATTATTCTTTAGGGGTTTTTTTTTTTAAATATTAGCTAACTAGTTTTAGGTTATTTAATTTTCTTTTAAGTTTTGGACTGGCATTTTTAATTTTCATTCATTTTTGTTTCAATTAACATTTTATTCACGAACATAAAATACAAAATATTATAAGATGAAAAACACAAAAATTAAATAATTGCAAAATCATAAAATTAAGATTCATGCTTAGACTCTTAGCCATAGGGTCTAATGTGTTTTTCTTTATCTTTATGGGGATTAAAACTTAGGGTAACATTCCTGCCTCTTCCCGCCTAGCCTCACAAGAGGTTGAGATGTTGGTTTTGAAACATTCTTGTTTCGACATCAACATATTATGGCGACGACACTAGGGAGGGTCGTTCAATTCTTATTTCCTTGTCTTGTTTTAATTTCTTCAAGCCATCTTTTATCCTCCCCAAATATTCTATGTCTTAATTAATTGGAAGCATGTATAGTGTTTGTAACCTTACGGTCTTGACTACTAATGCTGGGAAAGTCATTCACAAGTATGGAATTTTTAAATTTGAAGAAGACTTGAACAATGTAATGATCCCAAACCATTTTTTTTGCTTGGAACCACTAACTACCACTGTTGTATTTGATGTGCAGGTGACTATTGAAATTGTTCCAGTTATTGAAATGATGTTTATACAAGATTTATCCAACACATGAAAGATCACAACATATTCAAGATATAGGAAACATAAGCATAGATCTGACCTTTTATTATAAGAGCATGAATCAGATACAATAGAGAGCAGACCTGGAATAATATCCAGATGACCCCAATAGATAATAAGTATGAGCTGCTACAAAATGCTCCCGCCAATACAAAATAAGCCTCCAAAGGCTGGATGAGAGATGAAGACCAATATAAGTAGATCTGAGCCGTATGAATCCCAAGCTCCTTAGGCTGGAGAATGCCACACTCTAGAAGAAGGCTGAAAACCCTCAATAGTTCGGCCCAACTGAAGGAAGACTCCAAATGAGTCAAAACTCTGCCAACTGATAGATCAGGGTGATAGGATCCCCCTCCTAAAGTCTCGGGTTGAAATGCTAAGGCGAAGCCCTCTAAAAGTTGAATCCTCAAATAAAATTGTGCCCTCCTATATGCCTGAAACCCTAGTTAATTCAGCCCTGATGAAGGAGACCTCCAAATGCTCTGAAACTCTCCAAGAATGTAGATCGGGCTATGGAAAACCCGTAGGAGAAGTTTCAGATCCAAATTCCAAGTAAAGCTCCCTAGATATGAGAAAGACTAAATCACAGGACGTCCTCCTTGCCTCAAGGCCGTCCCAAACTGCAGCTAGAGATCTGCTGATGATAACTCTTCAAGAAAACCCTCAAAGTGATGGTTGAGGACCTGCAAGTAAAACCCAAGTGTCAGAATGCCCAAAAGCTCCTCTGATCAGCTAGATCAAACCCTCCTTAAGATGATGGTGCACCCTTGTTGGAAACTCCTGAACAGTACGACCTTGCTTCTTTCTGAATCGATAGGTGGATAGATGATGAGTGTAGAATGGTGTGGGTGGAGTCTTTCATCCCTGAGACCAAGCTGTGGAACAAGGTGAGTGGGTCTTTGACCACTGAGTTGCTCACAAGGGTTTGTAACAACAAAACCCCCAAACTGTATGCTCAAGAGCAATAACAAGCAAATACCAAAATCAGAATGAGTAATAGGTGTGCCCTAGCCTTCTATTTATACTTTTTCTTCTATTTCTCTATTGAGTTAGATTAACTCCAGGGTTAACTCTTCCAGCACTTCTATTCTTTCATTGAGTTATATTTTACTCTTTTTTTCCCTTTTTTCTCAAGTCAACTTAAGAATATAACCTTAGACTAGTTGACCTTTCCCCTTAGTGTGAGACTATGGCCTAGTGGGGATGCCCAGGCCACTGAGTCTCCTCAACACCTCTTCATCAAGAGGTGGGGTACATGACAGTCTCCCCTGCTAGAAATTGCTTGTCCTCAAGCAATTCCAAACCTGCTTCTCTTACCACTTGTTCCTTTTCCCATGTGGCATCCTTAATGGGCAAATCCTTCCATCTGATCAGGTACTCCTTGATGCTTCTACTTCTGAGCCTCTTCTCTCGGACCTCCAATATCTCCTCTGGAATCAAAACAAGTTGTCCTTCTTCGTCCATGGGAGGTAATACCTCAATGGGTGTGATGTGTTGGCCGATAGCTTTCTTAAGGCAAGAGACATGGAAGACGTTGTGTATTTTGTTGCCCTGTGGAAGCTCCAGCTCATAAGCTACGGCCCCTATCTTCCTGCTGACTCTGTAGGGCCCAAAGAAACGTGGTTGTAGTTTCTCTGCTCCACTTCGTTTTATGGAAGCATGCCTATATGGTTGGAGCCTCAGATAGACTAAGTCACCAACCTCAAAAGTACAATCAACTCTGTGCTTGTCTGCTTGGACCTTTTGCTGGTTTTATGCTCTCTGTAGATGATCCTTCAGCTCCCTGAGAATGTCTTGGCTCTGCTATATCCAATCTTGTACCATAGGTGCCCTGCTGTCACCGAAAGCAATCTCCACAAAATATAAAGGATCGTAGCTATACAAGGCCCTGAATGGTGACATGCCTATGGACGTATGTTGGGTGGTGTTGTAGCAATACTCTCCCAAGTGCAACCATCTGGCCCACGCTTTATGTTGCCCTGCCACATAATTTCTGAGGTATCCTTCCACCCACTTGTTGACTATCTCTGTCTGTCCATCCATCTGAGGATGATAGCTAGTACTAGGGGTTAAAGCCGTACCAACCAATCTGAATAATTCCTGCCAAAATGTACTCATGAACCTGCTATCCCTGTCGCTGACAATGGTCTTGGGTAGGCCGTGCAACCTGAAAATCTCCCTAAAGAACAGTTTGGCCACTTGTGTTGCACTGAAGTCAATAGCTATGGCGAAGAAGTGTGCAAACTTTGTCAACCTGTCCACTACCACAAAAATGTAGTCCTTCCCTTGCGTCTTTGGCAACCCGGTGATGAAATCCATGGATATGCTTTCCCACTTGTGCTCTGGAATGGGTAAGGGTTGCAGTTGTCCTGTTGGGTGTGTGTGCTCATCCTTGTTCACCTGACACGTAGTACACTCCTTGATGTGCTTTATCACATCCTCTTTGAGGCCCTTCCATGAGAACCTTTCTCTCACCTTCCTGTATGTCTTGTTGATCCCCTGGTGTCCTGCCATTGGTGAGTCATGGTACGCCTGCAATACCTTGGCCTTGAAGGCCAATCCAGGAACCAAAAAGATTCGGTCCTTGTAGTAGATGAGGTCATTTATAACCTTGAAATTATCATCTTGTACCTGCCCATCCAATAGCTGGCACACGAACTGATCCTTTGCATACTCCATCACCAAATGATCTTTCCAGTCAACTGATACACCTGTCATGGCAAAGATGGATGGCCTCTTGGATAATGCATCAGCCACCACATTGTTCTTCCCTTTGACAAATTCAATGTCAAAGTCATAGGCCTATATTCTGCTTACCCATTTATGTTGTCTCGCATTCAAGTCCTTCTGCTCCAATAGATATTTGAGACTGTTATGATCTGACTTGACCACAAACCGAGCACCTACCAAGTATTGCCGGAATTTGGCTAGTGCATGCATGATAGCCAACATTTCTTTGTCATAAATGTTGTAGAGTAAATCGGGACCCCTGAGTTTTTTACTTTCATAGGCAAGAGGGTGCCTATTCTGCATCAGTACGGCCCCTATTCCTTCCCCAAAGGCATCACACTCCAAAGTAAAAGGTAGGCTAAAATCTGGAAGGGCTAAGACTGGGCATGTACTCATCACCTTCTTCATCTTGTCCATCATCATTTGAGCCTCCTCATCCCACTTGAAGGTTCCTTTCTTAGTTAAATCAGTCAAGGGTGCACACAGCTGAGAAAATCCCTTGACAAACTTCCTATAATACGTGCACATGCCCATAAATCCTCTCAATTCTGTGAGTGTCTTAGGAGTAGGCCATTCCATGATGGCATTTATTTTCTCCTAATGTACCTGTACCCCCTTTGACCCGATGATGTGCCCTAAATAAAGGACCTCTGTCATTCCAAACTCACATTTGGACTCCTTAGCATATAGTGATTGTTCCTCCATGATGGACAAAATCTGATCCACATGCCTGAAATGCTCCTCCCACGTCTTGTTGTAGATGAGAAAGTCATCAAAAAATACCAACAGGTGCTTCCTCAGCTGCTTTTTGAACACATGGTTCATACATGATTGGAACGTAGCGGGGGCATTGGTTAACCCAGAGGGCATCACCAAAAACTCATAATGGTCGTAATGACATCTAAAAGTTGTTTTTGAGATGTCTTCCTCCCTCATCTTGATTTGATGATAGCCAGAACGAAGGTCAATCTTAGTGAAGTAGATGGCTCCATGCAATTCGTCCAATAGTTCATCAATCCTTGGTATTGGGTACCTGTTTTTGATGGTCTTTTTATTCAAGGCCCTGAAGTCAATGCACATTCTCATAGTGCCATCTTTCTCCTTCACCAACACTACTGAAGAAGCAAAAGGGATAGTGTTGGGCCTGATGTGTCCCATGTCCAGAAGTTCCTTGATGGCCTTCTCTATCTCATCTTTGTACTTCTTGGGATGTCTGTATGGTGTGGTAATGACTGGTTTGGCTCCTTCCTCTAGCTCAATAATGTGCTCAAACCCTCTATCTGGTGGTACCCCTGGAGGAATAGGTCCAAACACCTTATGGTGCCTATCAAGGATTTCTTTGATCTCCAGGGTGTAGTGAACCTTGCCCTGCTCATCCATACGTGTTTCAATCCTGCATTTTGTTACGTATACTATCTCATCTCTCTAGAAGATGGCCTCCATCCTCTTGGCCATGACTACCTTTGCAACATTCCCTATCATGCCCCGAAGCACTACCTTTCGTCCACCCTCTTTTGTGAATGACATCTCCATGGTTTTGTAGTTGGTGGTGATAGGCCCCAATGTGCTAAGCCACTAAACTCCAAGGATGATGTTGGTATCCAGAAGGTCCATGACATAGACATCTTGTATCAGCTCATGCCTACCCAAGGTAAGCTTCATGCCCGGAATATATCTGTCGCAGGGCATAGTGCTTTCTCCTACTACCTCCACCTTGAACCCTTCAAATTCTACTGTGGGTATATGCCTTCTTTTCAGTAATGTTGAATCAATGAAGTTGTGAGAAGCTCCCCCATCAATCAAAACTGAAACTCTTAGTCCCTGCAAGACCCCCCTCATTCAGAAGGTGTTATACTTGGGCACTCCACAGATAGATGCCAAAGTGGCCATACTGTCATGTCCTGTGATCTGCTCCTCTACTGTCTCAATGGTTTCGGCCTCCATGTTCTGTATCTGCCTGATCTCTTCTTCCTCCTCATTGTCTGAAGTGACCTCAATGTAGTGCACTTGACCATGACCCATGCATTTGTGTGTTGGGTTCCATGGTTCTTTGCAAGTGAAGCAAAGTTGGTTCCTTCTCAACTCCCTCCTGGTGTTCTCAACCACTCTGCCACGGCCCTTGTCAAAATCCCTTAGGTCACATCCTCCCTGGTTCATTGGAGGTCTTTGGTCTCTTCCTCCATTGTTAAGAGGTGGTCTGGGTATACATTTTGGCTTAACAACTAGTCCTAGATCCATTGTCTTCCAGATAGAATCATGTAGGTTAGTAGGCTTGAAAGCCTTAACCCAACCCTTCAAGGGTTCCATCAACCCCTCGGTGAAGAGCATCATGAGCCTGGTTGGAGACATATCCAGCACCATCACTACCAACCTTTGGAATTCATCAATATATGCCTCAGTCGTACCAGTTTGCTTGAGTTGTGTGAGCTCCCGGAAATGTAGCTCAGGATCTCCCTGATCAAACCTATCAATGAGCCTCTGAGTGAATTCTGTGTAGGACATTATCTGATTGTGGCCTAGTGTGGTGAGTCCATGATACCACCAATCATGAGCCTTTCCATCCAAGTACATAGTAGCAAACTTGATGGCTTCCATCTCCCTCATGGGGTTAAGTTGTAGATAGGTGTCCAGCTTTTTCACCCATGCTTGTGCTGTCATCTTGGTCATACCATCAAAATATGGCATCTCTATCTTCCCTGCTCCTCGCTCAAACTCAAAACTGCTCATGTGGTTTGGCCTAGGCTTATTTCTGAACTTGAGTTGACAATATTGATCCAGGGACATCTATCTTTGAATCACCATATCCAACCCGTAGTACTCCTTAGTACATTGTGCCATGTACTCAACGAAATCATCCACCTCTTCCTGCTGCCCTTGTTCATCTGTGAACGTAGGCATGTATGGCCTGGGGTTAGGCCTGCTACCCAAGTGCCCATAGGACGTTCCACCTCCATGGCTTCCTTCAGATCTGGGGCCTTTCTCCGGATTATATCGGATCTCAGCATGGGACCCACCAGATCCACTAGCTTCTTTGTTTCCATACATATCAGGGTCTTTCCCTTTATGATTCATCTGCATTAGTAGCTTGGTGATCAATGTCTGGTTCTCATCAATTTTTTTTCAGATTTCCATCTACCTTCTTCATGGTCTCCGTGATCTCGGCTTGTTCTTTGCAGCTTGTCTCCTGGCTCTCCTGCAAATGATGGACTAAGTTGCTCTCTGTGAGATTCAGGGTCTTACGGAATTCAGCTGCCAAATAGGCCAAGCCTTGAGGCTCATGGTCATCTCCTGAGCCCTCCATTTCAGCTTTTGTTTCACTGGTTTGTTTCTTCCTTTGGCCCATAAAGATTCCACTATACCTTTGCATGCACCAATCCCTCCACAGGTTGGAGGATCAGAGCTCTGATACCACTGTAATGATCCCAAGCTAATTTTTTTGCTTGGAACCACTAACTACCACTATTGTATTTGATGTGCAGGTGACTATTGAAATTGTTCTAGTTATTGAAATGATGTTTATACAAGATTTATACAACACATGAAAGATCACAGCATATTCAAGATACAGGAAACATAAGCATAGATCTGACCTTTTATTATAAGAGCATGAATCAGATACAATAGAGAGAAGATCTGAAATAATATTCAGATGACCCCAATAGATAATAAGTATGAGCTGCTACAAAATGCTCCTGCCAATACAAAATAAGCCTCCAAAGGCTAGATGAGAGATGAAGATCAATACAAGTAGATCTGAGCTGTATGAATCCCAAGCTCCTTAGGCTAGAGAATGACACGCTCTAGAAGAAGGCTGAAAACCCTCAATAGTTCGGCCCAACTGAAGGAAGACTCCAAATGAGTCCAAAATCTGCCAACTGATAGATCAGGGTGATGGGATCCCCCTCCTGAAGTCTCAGGTTGAAATGCTAAGGCGAACCCCTCCAAAAGTTGAATCCTCAAATAAAATTGCGCCTTCCTGGATGCCTGAAACCCTAGTTAATTCGACCCTAATGAAGGAGACCTCCAAATGCTCTGAAACTCTCCAGGAATGTAGATCGGGCTATGGAAAACCCATAGGAGAAGTTTCAGATCCAAATTCCAAGTAGAGCTCCCTAGATCTGAGAAAGAATGAATCACAAGACGTCCTCCTTGCCTCAAGGTCGTCCCAAACTGCAGCTAGAGATCTGTTGATGATAACTCTTCAAGAAAACCCTCAAAGTGATGGTTGAGGACCTGCAAGTAAAACCCAAGTGTCGGAATGCCCAAAATCTCCTCTGATCAGTTGGATTGAACCCTCCTTCAGAGGACGGTGCACCCTTGCTGGAAACTTCTGAACAGTACGGGCCTACTACTTTCTGAATCGATAGGTGGATAGATGATGAGTGTAGAATGGTGTGGGTGGAGTCTTTCATCCCTAAGACCAAGCTGTGGAACAAGGTGAGTGGGTCTTTGACCACTAAGTTGCTCACAAGGGTTTGTAACAACAAAACCCCCAAACTGTATGCTCAAGAGCAATAACAAGCAAATACCAAAATCAGAATGAGTAATAGGTGCGCCCCAGCCTTCTATTTATACTTTTTCTTCTATTTCTCCGTTGAGTTAGATTAACTCCAGGTTTAACTCTTCCAGCACTTCTATTCTTTCATTGAGTTATATTTTACTCTTTTTTTCCCTTTTTTCTCAAGTCAACTTAAGAATATAACCTTAGTCTAGTTGACCTTTCCCCTTAGTGTGAGACTACAGCCTAGTGGGGATGCCCAGGCCACTGAGTCTCCTCAACACCTCTTCATCAAGAGGTGGGGGACATTACAAACAATTACCCATGGCTTGTACCTACTCCTTTGAAGCTCAGTTACCATGTTAATCCTTTGCCTTAAAAATTCAAGCAACATTTACCTTTGTTTCTAGGTGATGGAACTATCACAACGGAAGGGCATCTTTGTGGATTTTCCAATGCTTGTACCATCCTCGAAGTTAATGACAATGATAGTTGCATGCTCTTGTTTAAAAAGTCGCTTCAGGGTAATGTTGCTTCCTTTTTTGCCAACCTACTTGACGAATGCATCTCCACGTGGTTTGAAATTTCTTATTGTTTTACTTCT
The DNA here is from genome assembly GCA_009831015.1 of Picea engelmannii. Lineage (NCBI taxonomy): Eukaryota > Viridiplantae > Streptophyta > Pinopsida > Pinales > Pinaceae > Picea > Picea engelmannii. Next base: position 5,221 of record ML853166.1, on the reverse strand, counting down.
ACTTTTGGGCACCTAGATAGTACTTATGAGCACCTTAAAACATTTAATCTTTGCACATGAAGGATAATGAAAGCATTCTTGCATTTAATCTTAGATTTATCAAGTTTTATAATTTCATTTCTATGTCCATTCGCCCTACCAACTTGGTTTCCCTCTTGCATTATTATGATCTTCTACCTCCTCTTTATCGTTGAGGATTAGAGGAAAAGAACATGCAAAATCTAGAGCTAGACTTAACCACTTTCCTTGATTTCAAGGAGCAATCCCATATAACAGGTTTCTCCTTTGATGGTTATAATTTTCATAAAAAAATGTTATCATTAATGCCTATTATCCAAGATTTACAAAATCACATGCTCTCCCTTGAACATCAATTCTCGAAACAAACCCACCTTGTAATATCTTTGGATCCCTTTTACCTAAAGCCTAATTATGATACCTTTACCACCAGTGATGAAGAGTTTGGATGCAATGAATATCATGATCATATCTTGATACTTAACGATCAACCCATCTCTCACATTCCAAATACCAGCATCCTCAAAACTAATAGACAAAATAAATCTCAATATCATGGTTTACCCCAAATCTCTCATTCATATGCATAAAATGGTGAAATTAACTATGCAAAGAAGGAAGTTTATTTTGACCATTTTTATCTTCTTTGTGAAAA